>RAHM01000012.1:465760-490280 GCA_003713295.1 Parotia lawesii | reverse complement strand
GAAGGGAAGGGAAGGGAAGGGAAGGGAAGGGAAGGGAAGGGAAGGGAAGGGAAGGGAAGGGAAGGGAAGGGAAGGGAAGGGAAGGGAAGGGAAGGAGAAGGAATGACCACATCACCAAAATATCAGTTTCTTTTTTTTTTCTGGTTCATCTGTCACTGCCTATGGCCTGAGTCAAGTGTCGTATAAGTGGACAAGCATCATGTTTCATATTCTTTCCAGTACACATTAACATCAAGGTTGTCAAATAGTTTAAAAATGAAACATGACATCTTAATAAAAACTAAAAGCTGTCAGTTGGAATACAAAATGTGTTGATGGAAAATAGCCTACAACCATACAGTGTCKATTTAGCACTAAAGAGTGTGTGAAATTTGCTGAGTAAAGTATTTTACTTTGGTAGATATTCATTTGACAGAGAATACACTACAAARCCTTTTGCTGAAAAATGTCATAAAATAGTAAGTGCTCTTTTAGCAAACCACTTTATCTGAAAAGCTGTTGCCTTCACATAGGTAATAGTGCATTTTTCCTTTGTGTGTGCTGAACTACCTAATTCAGCTAAATTGTAGCTAAACTAGTAAGACTTAAAATACTGTTTTCCRATCATAAACATTTCAAATCTCAGTAGCTGAAAAAAAATCACTTTATCAAATGTGAATAACTTGATCTAACACAGCTTAAAGTGATCTGCTTTTATTTGGTTTAATTACRGAGCATTCCAGACTTCTCATCTTCTTGGTGGGATTGGTTGAATGTAGGCTGGATTGCAGAGGCACAGATGGGAAGGATGACTGTCTGAAACACTGGTACAAATTGCTTCAGAATATGTATTCCATTTATTTTCCTCTCCAGTGAGGACAGATATAAGCACTGACCCTTCAGAGCTGTCAGTAAAAAAGTCCCACCAGGTCTATCTGCACTGCCAAGTAATTACTGCACTGCCAAATAATAAAAGACCAGGAACAACTCAGAGGACAAAATTCCTGTTCATTCACCCTCTTTAATTGTTGGCTTTTCCCCTGGCTATGGTTAGGACACACAGAAATAAAAACATCTCAAGGAAAGAGGTGCTCAACTGAGAGCAAGAGGAGATCAGGGACTGAGAAAAAATACGACATGGGTTGTCTTCACTAGAGCCTCAGAAGGGTCAAGAGAAACCAGCCTGTGAAATCTAGTCTGCAAGTCAGCTAATAAACTCTAATCTTTTTTCATTTGTCAATGTAGACATAGACTGTCAAAATAAACAGATTTTCTAAGAAATATTTGCAGGAGTATTGATGGCAGGACTGTAATTTTTTGCAATAATGCACTGTTCAATAAAGGAAAAGAACGCTATTCCAAGTAAAAAAAAAAAAGAAAAAARTAGTGGATAATTGTTGACTACATGACAAATCAATTGAAGTTGTGCAGGATACAACTGTCCGTACCAAATTAAATAAAAAGTAATTTTCCTAAAAACAGAGGTATAAAAATAAATATTTGAAGAAGGATAGAAAGGAAAAGGAAAAGGAAAAGGAAAAGGAAAAGGAAAAGGAAAAGGAAAAGGAAAAGGAAAAGGAAAAGGAAAGGAAAAGGAAATTGCAATGAATATCAAAATGATGAAAATCCAAACTTGTAAGCATGACTTCCCATAATTTTAGCGAAGAGAAATGAAGAGAGAAAAGGCTTGTAAACTTAGAAACAAGTTTTATATGAAAGTTATTTATTTCCTGGTAAATTTAAAATGCTCTGTAACTATATAGATTGGCTTTAAATAAAGTTGATGACCAAATGAAACTGTTGGTTTAATGCATGAGTAGGATCACAAAAATAACATCTTCATTTTCTCTCTGTGAGAACATATTTTAAAAGAGGAAAAAACTGCTGTGCAACAACAGCCAAAAGAAAGGAGTAAGAAACTCTGCAGACACCAAGGTCAGTGAAGAAGGATGGGGAAGAGGTATTCCAGGCATTGGAGAAGAGATTCTGCTGCAGTTGATGTTGCAGACCATGGAGAGGCAGCTGTGCCCCTGCAGCCCATGGCAGTTTGTGGTGGAGCAGGCGGATGCATAAAAGGTGATGTGACCCCATGGGAAGCCTGTGYTGGAGAGGGSTCCTGGTAGGGCCTMTGGCTCCCTGGAGGGAGGACCCCATGCTGGAATGGATTTACTGGCAGGACTTGTGACCCCATTGGGGACCCACGCTGGAGCAATCTGTTCCTGCAGGGCTGCACCCCATGGAAGGAACTCGTGCTAGAGCAGTTCATGAAGAACTGAAGAACTACAGCTTGTGTGAAGGACTTACGCTGAAGAAGTCTATGGAGGACTTTCTCCCATGGGAGGAACCTTACATTGGAGCAGAGGAAGGCTCTGAGGAGTGCTCCCCCTGAGGAGGAAGTAGTAGTAGACACAACATGTCAAACACAAATCCCTTTTCCCATTGCCCTCCCTGTCTGCTGCTCAGGGAGGATGTAGAGAACACAGGAGTAAAATAAAGCCCAGGAAGAAGGGAGGGATGGAGGGAAGGTATTTTAAGATTTGATTTTATTTCTCACTACCCTGCACACAAATCTTCTATCATGATTTTTTTCTCCCCGGTTGAAGAGGACTGATAGACAGGCTTGTTGGGCACCTGGCACCCAGCCAAGGTCAACACACCATGACTGTATTAAATGTTTGTCAAATTTATGGCACGTTATAATGTAACAGCTACCGGTGCCATTGAGAACAGCTACTAGCAAATGGCTGATAATTTATCCTTCAAGCACCAGCTGCTACATATAACTTTCTTCTGCATTTAATATTTTACTAAAATACCATTGAAGCTATGCTGATAAACTGCAACCATAGTTTGGAATCCTGTTATTTTAAGCGGAATGATCAGAATCAAATGTTAAAACTGAATTTAATAATGTATTTCTCAGTTTTAACATTGTTTATAGTTAAAAAACTTTAGTCTTTTTATRTTGCATGTCCAAGCAAAATTTAGCATGAATTCATGGTCTGAGATATTTGGCAGTACCCAAATACAACAATAATCAGTAATTGTTTATTTAAAATAATACTTAAAAAACCACATATCTAATAATTGCTCTTAATTATTTTTCTAATTTAAAAAAATWAATTAATAATAAAAAATGCAAACAAATAAATCCACACATACCCTAATTCTACATCTAAACTTCAAAGTAAGTGTTCTCTTTCCAGATTAGCAAATTACTTCWAAAAATATTTAAGATTCAAGTCTGATGCTGCTAGTCTCAATTGTACTACTTAGATCTAGTGAGGCATTTTCGTTACTTGGAACCACTTTTAGAATAGATAGATAYGTAGATGTGTAGATAGGTAGCATATATATACATATATGGATATGTGAACGTCTTCATAATCTTTGAAGGGAATTCTGTGCTTGGACCACTAAAATTCACTTTAAATGCTGTGCATTTTTAGGATGTAAATTAATGCAAAAATCTGTATCTTCTATTTTCATCTTAGATGATAGCATGAAACAGCAGGACACTGTACTGAGTCCTGTGTGAGCTCCAGACAGGGTGATTTGTCCACAGAATAAATCATAATTCAAAAATGATAAAAAATGATCGTCATGGTGGTGCAGTATCACTCTGACATAGACTCTACAGGTATAGTACTCCATGTTCTGAAAGTATTTCAGCCAGCAGTGCTTGATACAGACACACTTTACTTCACTAATCCTATTCTGTTTCTCTCTTCTTTTTTGGTGTCCTTGTTGTACTATCTCACAGTATTGGTAACACTGCTAGTGTTGACTGTAGAAATAGAAGTGAAGACATACGTGATGACTTTTAAACACTATACCAATGAGTCATACAGCAGTAACAATTCTTATTTGTGATATTGGAATTACTTTTCATAGTGATAAGTTGTGGAATTAGAGTAGTTATTTGTGAATTGACTGAATAAATCGGAAATGAAGCTTAGGCTAAATATGCCAAACACATCCTCTTCTTCCATACAGTGACRAAGAAATTCAGAATAAATTTATGGTGAGAAAGAAATGCAGACTAACTTGCAGTTAATATAATGACGAATAAATGTTGAAAATGTTTTGCCTTTCCTTGTAGGCCTTTTCTAGATAAAAATGTAATTAAACATTAAGAAAGCTTTATCCATATGAGGACTCTAGCATGAGTCATAATGTTATAATGGCCCATTAAAATAATGAAACTTTGGAAGTAGGACTTCTAGTTCAATAATAATCACTTTTTTTTCTTTTCCTCACTATGCTACAACYACAAAATCATGCTCCAGTATTGTCCTTATGTGACTTCTAGTAGTTTTGCATCCAGACCAATAGAAGAAGGAAATTGGTTGCCTTTTAAGTCAGTCTCACCACTTCCAACTCATTTTTATATTAAACAATGTACTATGAAGAGATTATTAGATTTTTTTTTTGAATGGTTTTATGTTTCCATACATTTCTATATCCCAGTTCTACAGTGGGCCTGGCAAAACTGCTGCAAATAGTAGATGACACTTCTTATGCTTCACCAGTTTCTGTTACCTTCCTTTTCCTTACAGAAGCTCGCATAAAATTTTAAATCTTCAATAAGAGTCTTAATGTGTGATCTCACCTGCACAATGGAAAGTTAGTACAGTTATATAAATATCTGATGGTCTTCTACCCATAGTTTATCATTATTAGGTCCAAAACTAGTCTTACTGCATGTTTGTCATTTTCTGTTGCTATAAGCCCTGAATCTGCTCATAAATTGCATCAGCCTAGGATGTTTCATAATTTATAGGTGACCACGCAGATGARTAAACTGTCCCATCAGCATGAAGGGGTTATACAGAGACCAAGACACCATTCCATTTAATATATTATTCTTATATCAAGCAGACTACATATTGAGAGGAAAATTAGTTATTAAAACAAGAATTTGTTCTGAAAATTTCTATTTCTGTTTAAACAAAAAGAACTATATTCCTCGATGACAGTATTTAACATAAGCGTTATTGAGCTGTGGTGACCTGTGCTGGCCAAGGATTTAGCTATAATAACTTTCTTTCAGGTGAGAAGGTAGAAGGATTCAAGTTTCCAGTTAGATGGACTGCCAAAAAAAACAATTTTCAGAGGTAGAAACTAAATAATTACATCTGTCCTTGAAATGTTCTCTGTCATGTTTCTAAACAGACATCTTTATCCCAGCAGTTCAGGACCAAGGAAAAGGATTAATGGTAGAAATACCTGCAGATTCTTAAAAAGTTTTTTTGCTAACAGAGTGCAAAAAAATCCCAGTTAAATCAATAAACTGGTTCAAAAATATGTCAAGAGTTACAATCATGAAATATATACAACGACAGAAAAAAAAGACCAAAACAGTTAATTGACCTCCCACTTGTAAGCTCTGGAACTTAACATGTTCTACAAGGAAAGTATCTTATTGAATAAGGAACTGGAAAATGGAAGGGTAGTTGTACTTCAATTATATTTAGACTTTATTTCAAACTAACATCTACAATTGTTAACACCAATATAAAGGTGAAAATAATAGTTTAGCTTTACATTGCTTATTCTTACATTACCTAGACTTATTCCTCAGAAAAAAATATTCCTTTAAATCAATATATTTTGTTTCAGAAACTTGATAAACAAAAGATAAGGATCCTAGAATTTAGACTTTCAGATATAATACAGTTAAGGTGACAAAAAATACCCTATGTAACACATTTGTCATTGTTTTTTTGACYCTGTGTCTTGAGTACTTCAAAATTAGATTGCTTTTCACAGAAACAAGCAGAAATATTTTAATAGCAGAACTTAATTATATATAAATCATAAGTGTTACTCATTCAATGGTGATTTGTGCATAATCCAGCACATTTCTACATTTTGAGTTTCCATCTAAATTTCATACTTCGAGGGTTACATCTGCAGCTGTTATGTGAAGACTGAACCTTTTTTCATTAAAGTAGATTTCCACTGGATTAACCTTGCACTTTCAAAATGTACCATTTAGTCAGTGCTGCTATTTTCTTTTAATGGAAAGGAGTGAAACTTATGACTGTTGGCTTTGTATAAGCACACGGTACAAACAATAAAGTTTACTGCTTACACTGCAAAGTCGTGTAGCCATGGAGAAAAATACAGTAGTATGGAAGATTATATAATTATGAAAYAGTGGTACTAATTTTTCAGTTGTCTATATTTAAAATGGAGCAAAGAAAATTATTTATTTCTTTTGTATTCCACACATATATTTTACAGAATATAAAAATTATTTTGGAAAATTATTTCATGGGAAGGATTTCAGCCCTGGAAGTGAGATAAACCCTCAGAAGAAGCTGAAATAAATGAGCAAGCTGATTTATATATGGCAAGTATGTGACACAGCAGCTTTGTCCTACTTTGGGCCCAGGTTCAAAATAAAGGAGGCATATCAGTTTGAACTATAATCTTCATTAAAAAAAATAATTAATTTCTCTTACACTTATTTTGGGGGAAAAGAATTGAAAAACACAATGAATGAAGTGCAAATAACTGTTAATTAATAAACTGTAACCGATAAAGCTCAGTTCAAAATGTGTGGCTTTTTTACTTTAACACTTTCTCTGCATTGACAAGATGTCAAGAGAACAGTTATCACAGTCTTCCTTAAGTATTTGTATTTCTGAGAGCATACTTAATATTAGATTATATATATCACACATTAAGAACAAATTGTCTGCCTGGATTCATACATCCGGTCCTTAGCAAATGAACCAAGTATCAATGATAAATTTATTTTAAATGTTGTAAAAGGTAAATAAAACCTTAGTGATGGAAGTAAAGCAAACCTGTACTAGTAACTCTTCATTATTTAAAAACAAAGAGCCAGCTAATAATAATAATTTTCATTAAAATTCATAAGCCCAAGCAGAGAAATGTTTCCCTTAACTTTTAACAAACYCTTCACACAATCAAGTTTTCTTAAAAGTTAAATCTAATTTTAAAAAGCAGAGTAAGAACCTAGGAAGTAGATTGCTATGGGAAGAACAACAACAAGATTTAGCGAGAAAAAAATGCATTGTTTATCTSAGAAACATTCTAATAACTTAGGCAATTTTTGAAAATATATATTTAAAATTAATTAATGATTTTCAAAATGCAGTAAGGTGATAAGATTCATAATGGTTCCATTTCTTAAGAATATTTTTAAGTGTAATTTTTAAGCACAAATGGACTTGAATCAACAAAAATTAGTAAAAAAAAAAGATAAAATTCTAATAATGATAGCAAAATATCTTTAATAATCTCTTATACCATGTGATTTAAATACTCCTGCATCTGTAATATTTCTTAGAAAAATCTTGTCAAGCAGGAAATTACTATTAACTTAAATTCAAAGCTTGGGAACTGAGGTCCAAAAAGCTTTAAGGTATGCCCAAGATAGATACAGATATAGTTGGTGAAACTCAGTTACTGAATACTAGTATATCGAATAGGGGTGCCTATAATATATGTTTGAATATGCTTTTCTACCATGTCACAGCTATAATGTTTTGAGATATTAGGTTATTAAAAGTGGCCCTAGATGTCTATTCTTACGTAACTGAACRATTCCTATGAGCATGAGACACGATTTCATTTAAATAAATGCTAAACTTCATTAGTTCAGGAGTAATATTTTRTACCATGTTTGCTTACAAATTTAGGTATAGATTCTATTTCTTGGTATTCCGTACCAGTACAAAGATTAACACAGGTCTCTCTTTCTGTAACCAGACAGGTCGAGAAAGTCACTGTGGTGCAACAATTACTTAGTGTGGGGTCCCTTATATTCCAGAAAAAGAGGAACACATACTACATGTTCTTGTGGATTTTGATTCATTTACTTCCTGGTGTTCACCTCTGCAATGGCTTAAATCATTAAAACATTGCTTGCCTATACTGCTCTGCAGGAAAGCAAAGTTAGTAACTAATTCGATGAGACCAAAAAAAGGGACTTTTCTATCATGTTTCTTTCAAGGTGATATCAGTATTGTTCCATGTTTTGTGTGTTTTGTTTTGTTGGGAGTTTTTTGTTTTCTTTCTTGATACATGCATATTTATCAGATTATTTGTTCTCTGTGAGCAACATAATTTATTTAGGCTGATTTTGAATCTACATAGTTTCATTTTCTACACTAGTCTCCAACTGCTGTCAGATAATGCACTAAACATCATAGCACTTTCACAGCTGGCAACAAAATCTCTGATCAATTTCAGACACTGAGTTTATTAGAAATACATTTAGGACATTTAGTTTCTTGCAAATTTAAAATAATTTATTTGGAAATTCATATGTTAATTCTATACATAAATGAAGGATACTTTTCACAAAGATAGTGTAGATTATGTTCCTTTCTAATGTATTTAAACTGCACTTGTTACACACCAAGGGAAGAAGAGGCAATTACTTTAACCTCATTATTTCAGTGAGATGATTTCAAAGCCCTTCTCTGCTTAATCCAGAATAGAAACTCAGTTTGTATTAAAGGAGATTAGCAAAGACCACACCCTACTGATCACCCAGAGGTTGCTTTCTACCACCTGTCCTAGGAGAAGATAAATTTCTTCTCTTTTGTCTAAATAACTTATTATATATTGAACTAGAAAGAGATAGACATTATAGGAAGAATTCAGCCCACTTTTTATCTTGCCAATTTAGGCAAAATGGGGGKTTTTTTTAGGTTTTCTATTGTCTGTGGCTTCCTATTCTTTGACGTATATAATATTTTTCAGTCTTGTTAGCGCTAAGTTCTCTAGGCACCTAATCACATTTTAGTAGATGTGCTCATAAACATTCCTTTTCAAGTCAGTGGATGACTAAGAGCAACTTTGATTCAAAGATAAACCAGAAGAGGCAAAATTCTACTTTAATTCCTGGGACAACTAGTCCACTAGTTAAGCTTAAACCTTGTTATAAATAAATTATGCTATTCATTTTGGTGCATGAATCTGTCAGAAAACTCACTCATATGTAATAGCTCAAGTGTTTAAATACTCCCATATGAAACAGAACTATCACAGCTCCTCTTCCATACAGGGGCACTCAAATTCATTATTTCTGGTGTTAAAGGGCATGCTATACAAATTATAGAACGTATTTGAGGGTATTTATATTTTCATGCTTCCTATTGAGGCAAGGAATGAAAGGCAGTCCTGCGAGAAAGATTCCTACCCTTGTGTGCCACACAAAACCAAAATTACTGGTTCATAGAGATAATTGTGGTTTGTATATTTTACTTCAGACAGTGCTGATGGACTGAAGGCTGAGTGGGCATGTCACTTGGTAAGAAGACATAGAAAAGGCTCACATATTCACTGTTTTCTTCACCTAATCCTTCACTATATGAAAATCTCTTGACCACAGAAAGCCTAGGTCAGCCATGGAGCACATTGCCTAGAACATCCAGATACAGACATCTTCAGAATCTGACTGGACACAGTCCTTAACAACCAGCTCTAGGTGCCCTAGATTTGGGCCTACATCTTCAGAGGACAGGTACCAGTTTCCTGAAGAAGTAGGCTGAGACAGCTTCCCCAAAAGTCATTCCATTGAACTACTAGGATGGAAAATTCTTATAATTTAACTTCTTCTTTCTGCTTTGTAAAGAACTGAGTCATGAGAAAAATATGTTGTGTTCTGAATGTCAGGTCAAGGGATGTTAAGATCAATTAGCTCTGAGATAAGTGATCTTTACCTCACATAGCTTATATTTCTAGTGGCTGCATTCAATGCAGCACCCAATCTATTGTTAAAGAGCATCAAATTGCATACAGAGACACGTATGGTTTTTTATAATCAATAACTCAATGCATAAACAAGTAGGGGTTTCCTTTTGGTGCTCTAAACTGCTCTCCAAAGGCATCTTTCAATTGACTCTACAGGGAGTTCCCAGTACTGTGAGCCACTCTGTTTGTCCTGCGGAACACAGATTTAACGGCCAGCTAAACTAGGAGGCAACCTAAGCACGCATCCTGAGATTTCATGCTCAGGGTTTGAAGTGTAGTTAAACCTCAAAAACCTAAAGATTAAGCATTTTCCATACACTGTTTTTGCCTGTGTTGTCTTGGCCATGTTCTGGTGATAAGGCTTCTACTTAGATAACGAAATAACTAACGATCTGTTTTAAAGATCAGCAATGATATATAAACTGGCAGTAGATTTCTCTAACTCTTGGTTTGTCTTACAAAATTAGGCCTTTTACCAATCTCCCTGAATTCTTTTAATTCACACTTGTAAGTGAAGATTAGTGAATTGGAATTCCATACAGATAAAACTGTGAGTATAAGAAAAAACAACTTTTTTAAGACATTCAGACATCATGTTCATTGAGAAAGCCAGATAGGAAAAAAAAACCTACTCATCAATCACCAAGAAATAAATGAAATAACATCTTTAAAATGTTCCTGAACCAATTTTTGAATTTATTTTCAATTCAGATACATCAACATGGCTTTCTGTCTTGCTTTAACCTCCAGTAATCTGAAAAGTCTGAAAAGACTCTTAGAAATGCTGTGTTTCTGTGTCCATCCCCCCAATAATTGACTAAAAATACTGAAGAACATTAAAGAAAAGTGACTACTAGGTATTATCCAAACTACTTCTTCTCCTTTCATAACTTCATGAATGTGTAGGGGGTTTCAGAAAACGGTAGAAGGCTGAAAATGAGAATGGGGTTTCAAAGTGAATTTCTGTACAATCGGATCTACTTTAAACCAGCACATATATCTGAAGAGAATAAAATTAATTTTAATATGCTTTCAAAGTACAATATTATTACTCAATCATCTAATTACTAAAACTTGCTAGCTGAAGAATTATGATTTTTTTCATCTTGAAAACATCTCTAATACGTCTTGAACATAGTTCCACTAGTTTCCTGTGCTGAACAGGAAGTTATCAATCTCCTTTATTAAAACCTTTGAGTTGTTACTTTTCCTACCATCCTTTCTGTCCTTTCAGTCTTGATATCACCTCTAGTTTCTTCCCCATCTCTATAGATGTAATCCATCACTCAGTTTCATAACTTTTCTTTTTTTAAGAACCTAAAACTTCGTCACTTTTTTAAAAAAAATTTGAGGTCATCCTTTAAAGAAGATACCATACTTAGAAAAGAATGTCTGTTTGTGCTATTCTTCGCTAATGCTTCACTCCAGTCCAGTTTCTTGACAATATATTCCTTCCCATCAATCTATAAGAAAGTGCAAATGAAAATTCGCTGTATTCCATCAGATAATTTGGGAACCCAAAACTTTGCATGCCAGCTTCCTGAATAAGTCTTCTCTCCTGAAATCCAAATTCCTTGCTGCTTGCCTTCTTGTCTTTCCTCAGGGTCTTGAAGACCTACTCATTGTAGTCAGAGTCGCCATTTATTATCATTGTAGTGAGACAGATATTCTTCATTTATCAGCTGAAGGACAAGTACAGCAGCATCTGAAGCTAGTCCAGGACTTGCTTTCAACAACCCCTTACACACCTTGTCACCTTCTCTGCCTGTCTTTTTAAAATCCTACTACCCATACATTACAATACTTCAGTTGTTCGTAATACCCTGCTATATATTTACTATTCTCTTTAAGTTCTTATTGGCATCCAGTTCCCTGCTTCTATCCTATGCTGTACACACTAGAACAAGGGCACTTCAGATGGATGTAGAGTCACTTCACCRTTTCAAGGGAAATGTGAGCATCTCCCTCGTTGCCCTTTCCCACGCACATTCTCCTATGTATTTCAGGCTTTGGTCTCCTTTCGCTGATGAATCTTGCTCAAAGATCTCTTCAGTGTGTTAGTCACAGGCAACTGTGATGCCTGAATCCTCTTTATCTTTAGTAGCTCTTATTCCTTGGAGTGGGTTCATAGTTACAGGAGCCAAAGTCCTGAACATGACAACTCAGCAGCCAGGAGTTGACATGCAGTATATATATGTTTCTGTTTCCTTTCCCTTTAATAGTATGGTTCAGGGCATCATCACCTGGACTTTGCTCCTTTCTTTGAGCCATAAGTGCTCCCAACTTCCAGCTCTCATGATCCTGGAAATCTTTGTCCTACCTCTGCTCAAGCACAGCTTTTGAGCATTCTTCCTTATGTTTGCCATAGGGTTTAGGCTCTGGACTGTGCCAGATCTCTGCAAAGATTCTTTCACTTTCCGATACATTTTCCCTGATGCAACGTGCTCTTCTCCGCTCCTCCCTTTGTTGGGGTGCACTATGTGCTGGAAGAGAGATAGGCCCTGAGGGCYGGAGAGAGACCCTCTTTCCTGGACCCGGAGGTGACCCTGGGAGTGCATCCAGGTCACCRRGGATGGGCTGAGAGAGGAYTGTGGGTTTSTGGACAGTGYTGGRCCTATGRGAWGTGATAATTGTAGTTTGTGACCTTATAGGGTAYTGTTTACCTGTTACCATAATAGGCAATGTCTGTGCAATACCCCAGGTGACTGGGGGACACTGTGGTGAACACCTTTCCTGTTTATATGATGTTATATCCTGTTAGGTGCTGGTATTTAGGGAATTCTGAGTGTGCAATAAATGTCTTTGCACTTTTCCATCTTGTGTGTGAAGTCCATGCCCTTGCTTGATTACTGCATCCCTTGTCTCCTTTCTTTGGTGGTTTAGCAGCTTGACCAGAGAAYAGCTCCAGCAGCTGAAGATATTCCCAGCTCCTACCTCAGAGAACAGCATCTGCTTCATCCTGCAGCCCAAGACCCAATGATTACACCTCCCCTTGGAAGTCCCTCTTGGGTCAATGTCTATGTTAATCTACAAGTCACATGAATTGAACCGTGTCCTTTTGTGTCAGCTGATCCGTCTGGGAGTCTCAAGAAGCATGTCAGGGACTTAGGAGTTACCCTGTTCAGACCAAATTTTTATGGATTACCTAGCTCTCCTTTGCACAGTCTATTTTTAGTACTTTTGGCATGCTGGCATTCCCCTCCATCAGTTTCCAATAAGAAACTGGGCACAGATCTCTGCTTATTCTGAGACTACTCCTACTTGGCAGTAGTTGTGTCTCTTGGCAGTCACTGTGACTCAGTTCCCAGCTCCCTAGTGAGTAGACGCTTGTGCGTTTCATTTCTATTTTTTATCCCTGTCAATTGCAGACATTCACATGAGTACAGGTACAGGACTCTGATAATGAGAAGGGATGCATCTATATAGAAAGATATCGCAAAGATTAAATGATGCTAAGGCAATGACAATACTTTAGAATAAGGATTTTCTATGTCTTTTCTTTTTTTTTGTAGTTGTCTCTGATTGCTTTAAGGCATGGTTTGCAAAACATTTTCCATTTAGGAACCCAGCTTACAATTACATGAAATATATGACACTAGTCTGAAAAGGCTAATCCTACTTTTACCATTCTATTCTCTTGATATTCTACTCTAGGCTTATTTCAACATTTTAGAATCTATGAGATTATGGAACATGATGAGGTAGTGTGTAACCCTACATGGTCAGAAGTTAATTGGTATTTAAAAGCTTAATTCTAAGAACCTGTCAATGTTTTGAAGCTTGTTTTAACAGCAGAATAGAAAGAGAACAGCAGAATGGGGTCATTACAATTGCACAAGTGAGACATAGGAATTTAGACCTAAGATATTTAAATAGCTGAACATGCTTCTGTGTGGAGCTTGATTTTCATGAAATAAATTATTTGCCACCTTTAAGAATTGTGAATCTGAATTCTTCTGTAATTACTGTGGGAAGATAGCACCTAGGGAGATAAAAATTTAGTCTGAATTAAGTTTTAATCTCAGTAAGTATGCAATAAGTAAAGGGTGCAAGCAATAGTTACCCAGGCATCAAGAGAAGAAATGCTTGAAATCCCCTGTCAGACTCAGACTCAGAATGAGTTGCAGTTTTTGCATCTCAAGTGGCAGATCATTCATAACTTTGTAYCTCCTGTAGCAATGTTCATTTTAATCACCTGATGTCAGCTTAAAATTCAGCATTATTGTTTATTAAGCATTTGATTAAGTTCATTCTAATGTTTATGTCCCTGACTTTTGTGAATCGATTTCTTCAGACTAAATGAGCCATTTTCAATCCATGGAAACTAATTTTCAGTCTGTTGATTTGTTTTTACAGAAAGAAATTTTGAGTACCAATGTGCAGCTGTGTGAAAATTATGACCCTTGATGGTCATAGAATATTATTGAATGCTTAAAATTATATATACTATAAATCATATTTCAGTAGTTTTTTTTAAAGCTAGTGGCTAATAAAAATCTCACTGGGCAGTAATATTATACTCTAAGTACTCTATTTATTCTGATTTTCCAGTTCACTGGCTTGATGTTTACTACCTTCTCTGTAAGTATATAAAATAAACTCAAAGCCCACAAAAAAACACCATGYATTCAAAACAAATGAGCTATAAGGCAAATGACTTATTTCTATTGTGGAGTAATTATTATTGTATATTTCAAATCAAGAAAATGGATTAGCTTTTCACCGCAAGCCACATATTTTGGATTCTTTAAACAGGCTTGCTGCTCTCAGTCAAGTCCTACCTAATTTAAAATATGTCTAAATAGATACAATGCACTCTTCTGAGTACTGTGTGCAATAAATTATATTTTATAAAGTCTAATAAAAATGTCAAATAATATAAATAAACTGAGCAAAATAATTCCATAATATGTAAAAAGAAAAGTGRACTCTACATATTCCTAGGCTTTAAGGAATTATGGACAGAAGAATGAAAGAAATGTATATGTATGCAAGCTTTGGTGTGGTTTTAGAAGGCTGATTAGGGAATCTTCCCAACTTAATTAAAAATAAAGTAACAGCTCAAATGTGTCTAGCATGGCTGCCAACCAGTAATTAAAATCCACACAGATGACTAGGGATCAGACTGTAGGTAGAGGCAGATGTGATTTTTTTTTTCCCTATTGAAGTATCTTTAAAGACATTCAGAGTCCTAAAATTTTGGTTTCACTGAGAACTAAAATGTATTCTGAAAAAAAATATGTCTCAGGATACAAAATGTTCTTTGATAAACTTCAATTTAAAAATCCTTGAAGCAACTAATTTGGCTAAATTTTTTAATAGATTTTCCCATGTGAATGGATGAGTGTTTGCCTCCTCCATTTGCTCATGCCAGGAGTCCCTTCTGTCCAGCCCAGTGCCCAGGAACCTGTGGTTTTTGCCCAGGCTAAGGGACAGAGCTGCCACTTTCCTCTTTGCAGGTTCAACCAGTAGTGAATTTTCCAGGATCACAAGCACACATACATTTGTGAATCCCTGAGTGCAAGCACAGACCCTCTGACTTCTTGGTACCCCTGCCCAGATCCCAGCCTCTCTTAGCCACCCCACAGGTTTCTACTCTCCAGCTGGTCCAGCTCACTGCTTGCAACAAGCATGCAGCAGTCACACACTTGYCCCACAGGCGCAGAGACCCACAGACTTGAGAGTCTCCCTCCAAATACCAGTACAGACCCTGCCAGCATCTAAGTCCCCTGTTGCGACCCAAGCCACCTACTCTCTATCAGGTGCAGTTTAAAATCAGTTTATGAATACACACATCACACACTCAGTTTTGGGAAGATGCAGGCAGCTGTTGCCCAGCAGCTGGAATCAGGAATACAGGCTTTGCCAGGTCCCTCACTCACCTGACTCACCCTGGTCCCCTCAGTAGCTGTCTTTTGGGACACACATAATTCCTGTCCCAGTGTCTGGGGTCTAAAGATCTCGCTAAAGAACTCACTCCAGTTGCTGATATGGACACCCCACTGGCTCTGGGAGCTGACACCATAGCCCAGGGGAGCCCTCAGCCAAAGTCTGACTCCAGTGTTTGGCAGCACATTTCACTCACACACAGGCTTCATRTGCAGATGGTGTTGAGTTCTTGCAGGACACACACGGCATAGAGAGTGAGATTACACAGAAAGAGAGGCATAGTAAGATATAAGGAGACAGGACTTCATCAATCAGGTGCAGATCTCAGCCAAAAAAACATACCCACTAGCATGGTTTTACACAAAGCTTGCCTCTTTTATACCCTTTTCTGACTACCCCCTTTTCCTTTCCATCCTGTTCCCCCTTCCCCCACACGTTGCCCCACCATTTGGCACAGTCCCACTGACTCCCTCCAACTTGTAGAACCTACAGATCTGCATTCTTATCAGTTGCAAATTGCTAGTTTGCCTGCAGATCCTTGATTGCCCATTGATTAGCATGACTGACCAGGTTTGTTTCTGGTTATATTTCTCCTTCCCTTTCCACATCCCCCCTTTTAAAAAAACATATTCACATCCCACATACTCTTACCAATTCATGCCACTGGCCCAGTTTGTTCTTAATGTGACCTCCATGTGCTCTTAACATGACCTCCTTTATCATGTGTCAGGCTGGTTTTTCTCTACATGTCCTGRTTTGTGGCTCCTTTGATCAGATGTCCTCAGAGGAGCAGACAAACCCTTTGACATAGCTTACACTTCCAAATTCTCTCTGCACAGGTGTGCAAAGTCTGTATAAGCTTTTTTGATTGCACTGCCTTTGACATTTGAATATGGATGCTACCACACAGCATGAATTACAGGCATCATAAAACTGGAGCTATTGTTACTATCATGAAGAATTCACATTAAAAATTATACTTATATTTTAGTGTTCTTTTCTCAGGTTAGGTATATTTTCAGATAGACAGTCTTCAGTAAAATTAAAAGAAATTGTTCAGATTGTCTATAGAGTCTTACAGTTGTACTAGTAGGATTCTCTAAGATCAACTGTGAAACAACCAATAAAGAACAGGACATACTGAAATTAACTATTTGTAGGTGAAATAAACTTTAGTATAATTCCTTTATCCCATAGTCCCATAATCATCTCCATTTACCTCTTACTGTTTTTGCCACCGGTATAGTCTTGGAGTTGAGGAGACGATTCAGTTCTGGAAAGAGCTATGTTCAGGAAAACAGTTATCCTTATTTTATCTTATACTTGAGGGAATACATGTTACAGAATTATCATGCTACTCCATAAAATACTCTGTATACAGTGAAGTAGTAAACATTTAGCCCATATAATTAAGTCTAAAAAACCCCAGTAAGTTCTCTAACATGCAATCATATATTAAAGATCTTTTCTCACTAAGAATTCACTCAGTATCTGACCTTGGTTACTATATGTTCAAGAGGCCCAAAGGCAGAGAAGAAACTATATTTATAAGCCAAATTGTTAAATATAATCTCAGTGGCAGTGGGTTTGTATTTTACAGTACACCGCACATGCCACTGGTGCCAACATCGACTATTGTTTAGATAATCTTTCATRAGAGACAATGATAGCCTTGTTGTTTGAATTGGAACACTTTTTTTCCCTTGCACAGCTATGAATGAACTCTTCCATCAAACTATCTCAGTGATTACCATACTTTTAAGTTAAACTCAAAGCAAATTGTTCTCAGCTTGCACGTCATTTCAAACGTGCTGCTCCTCTATTTCAACCCTAAAAATTTATTTGGATGCTTGAAACCATCTCAGTTGTCCTGAATACACATACAGTCTGAATGACATTGCCTCATTTAATATATTGCAATACTGACATCCCTGTTACAAGTAGGACGATCCAATTTTCCACTGTCCTGTGGCTTTAAATGTAAAYGAATTTCATCAATAAGTTTTGAAATTATGCTTTAGTATTTTTATCCAAGGTATTCAATATCTTTAGTCAGTGTTATAGTGATCTGGATGAGTGAAAATACGTTTTAGAGTGCCATCAACTCAAAAATTTTATTAAAGCTTTGCAGCTACAGTGCATRAGGCATGACTACATCAGGTATAGAGTAATTGAGAATCAGCTTTGTTTTATCCTATTAATTACAGAAAGACAGTATGAGTTAAGAAACCCAGTTTCTTTTGTTTCATGTCTGTTTTAGACTCACTACATGAGTATTGGCAATTTAGATGTCCTTGGGTTTATTATATGTAACACTCATCTGGAAAAGAAAAGGTAGTAAAATAAAGTAATATTCATTTACATTTGAATGTTCAAGGGACACTTCTAATATGTTTGCAAAACACTTTGAAAGACCTCATCATAAGTTTTATTTTTATGGGTTTATACGTATCTTTTTATAGAGATGTACCTATATAGAGATATAAATTGTGTTCAKTGGTGATAAGTGTTGACACAGCTTACCTATAAGACCTTACCTTCATTTTAGAACATGCAATTCTCTGCTTAGAGGCATTAATTTTCCACCTATTTAAATAAGTCATCTACTATAATGAATTCTCTTTAAATTAGAGTTTCATTGAAGGGTGCTGATTACATCTGAATAAAGCAGCAGGGGAAGTTCAGAAGGTTTTCACAGAGTGGGAATTAAAGACAGAAGACAGAGAAGCTCTGTGGGGCATTAACTGTATCTAACTAAAACTYGCCCTGAAAACTGCTTAATTTTGACCTTCAATTTTTTTTTCAGGTAAAATAAATCAATTTCTGTTTTCTGAAATGAATATAAAAAAAAGAAAATGGCAAAAGGCTAGTTTGGCATTTTACTCAATGCTTAGCAGCATTTAGTACAAAATTCCTTGTCCAAAGTTCCTATTAATGTTTAAAAAGGCGTAATTAAATCACTTGCCGTGAAAACAACATCATATAGTTTGTGAGGAAAGCTCACAGTTTATTGAGCTTTATTATTGTTGTTTGTTACAAATAGGCAGAAACACCACCATATAWAAAAAACAACTGCTGTCTTACTTTCATTGTTCCTGTTCTGTGCTTTAATTAGAAATACAAGTATGTTAACTAACTTGATCAAGCATATCGTATGGAAATATCTCTCAATGCAGGAGCTTAAGCACAATTTTTAACAAGTCCTAGCCATTATTGTCTAAGAAAATTTCAACATATTTCATAGCAAGTTAGAAGCTTGGAAACTCTTCACAGAGATGTAAAAATTGTAATCAGGTCACTTGCAATTTGCATGAGATTGCTAATCACAGAGATGAAAGAATACCTTTCCCTGAAGAAGTTTTACTGTGCAAACCAGCCCATAATTATTTTCTAGGCAGCAGACTGTAGGTCTGTTGGTGAAAAGTGAGAGAATAAGGAAAGGTTTTTTGCATGATTGAGCTGCCTACTGCTCAGCAGTTCTAGACCTAAGTTATTCTTGATGTAATTGGAAATATAGCTTAAAATGCCAGAGCAGCTCACTGAAATTGTAGGAAATGGGCCTGGAATAATCTCTCAAGCAATGGTTTCAGCCTGTTATTAAAATGAATAGTAATGATACGTTTCTTTACCTCTCCTAAAAAGATACATGTCCTTAACAAGCTCTCTGTTAAATTTACTGGAAGTCTGTTCCAGCATAAACACGTCCTCATGCATTTCCAGCCAGTGCTTTGGTTTTTTCTTAAAAACGCTTCCAGTTACAAGCAAGTGAAACTTTGAGTCTTTGACACTCCTACAAATACACTGTGTATTTTTGTATTTTTATGAGTGTACTTTTTTTGGTCTGTCTCCTTAGGTTCAGAAACTGGAAAATTATGTGTGTGATTCTAAGTCATCCACATAGTCTCCCTTTGCAGTCAGAAGAGAAATAGGTGCCTCTAAGGTGTTTATGTGTGTTGGATTATAGCAAGAAGAATCTTCTGCTGGAGGTATCTGCTTCTCTCCCCTGAGTAAAAGCAATCTTATGACTATCTAATCTTTAGATAGACCCCTTCTAGAAACCAAAGATAAGGTAATCCAAAGTATCAAGGACTTTCGTTAAAAACAGTACAGAAATGAGTTCACTGGAAAAAAAAAAGAAATCCGAGATGTAATTTCTTAGATTTGTACATTGATTCAAGCTATAATTTTAAGTGTTACTTGATCCTATGGTTAGCTAATACTTAATGAACAATTAAAACATTTGATGAGCAGTTTTGGGTGGGGTTTTTTTTCAATTATGCATAGATAATCTAGGATSCAGTGCTACAAATTATACACAGGAGACATTGAATTAGAGGGGTTTTTAAAGGCTTAAAAAGATAATTTTATATCCTATTGTTTCTTGGTATTTAGATGCTAAAGTGTTTCTAATGTCTCCTCTGATTTGTTACCCAATGAGTCATGATTCTTTACTACTAAAAGCATTTTCCTAGATAACCCTTCTTGTAACAGTAAAATATTTTCAAATACTAAAATACTGCTACAGTCAATATGCATTAATAGTTAGGGAAAAGGTTTGTATCAGGAGACAGAAATAAAATACATACAGAATAGGGAAAAATTATTTATTGCAATTGATTTTGAGTTGCTATTTTGAGTGGTAGATCAAGGAAAAAAAACCCTTCAATATCTTTGAAAATCACTAGTTGGGGAGTCTGCCTCTTCATTCATGTAGCAGCACTTTAGCAGTGTATATCCTCATAGAAGTCTTCACATAAGAATTGTTACATAGATTTTGCATTCTGAACGGTATTACAAAACTAAATATAAAGTTAATTGAGATTTAGCTTTGGTGTTGGGGTTGAGTTTTGTAGTTTTGTTTGTGGTTTTGGGGGAATTGGGGCAATTTAAGGGTTTTTTGAAAGTTGATTTTTTTTTGCTGATTTGCAGATTTTTTTTTTCTGTCAGCTTCATTAAGAAGTCTGTAAGATTCTACTGCAGGTTCTTTTCAAACTATTTTATTAGCAGATAGGTAGGGTGCCCCTTATAACACAATTTCATGCTTTACAGTGGTGCACAGGTTACTGACATCATGACAGAGATAGGCAGTTGTGCTAGGAAGGTAAACAAGGATATTTAGCACYTCTGGGTTTAGAATACAAGAATGTCAAAACCTGAGATTTACAGTACAGAGAAGATGAGAGCCTAAGGTGATATTGTAAAGATCTGTTTTTTTCTGTCTCTGAACCTGGTCCTGCTTTGCTCCCCCTGGCTGGGGACTTTAGGACAACGCTCTGGATGTCAAGACTCCTGCCCTGCTGGCATGTTATTTCACTTGACTTCCCATCCATTAGGGAGCAGCTGGTCCTATCTGCTTTCTGACACTCTGTACCATCGTTCACAATGACTTCGAGTTCCTGCTTATTTGCATATTCTCTCTGCTATTCATATGATTCTGAGTGCTAATCTGTTAAAAAAAAAAAAAAGAAAAAAATCGGAAAGCAGCAGTGTAGGATCATTGACTGAAGAGTTCTGAGATTCCTAAAGTTGCCGACACATATTTAGCACAGTCTGGCCAACATCTGCTAAAGCTTATGGTACTCTTGGAAGTGGGCCACCTACAACTTGCATCATGCTGCACAATTCTTTTTTTTTACTACTTTCCCAGACAGTGATCTCTGATGAAGATACAATCCTGACACATGGTAAAACAAAAAGTAAGGATGAAGCCTCTTGAAAATAGAAAAATTATTTGTAGAGGAGAAATGGTTTCAGAAAGGAAAAATAAATAGATACACAGAAGGACGCATTTCTGAAAACCAAATCACAGAATTTAAAGTCGTTCTTGCTGGTATGACCGTACAGTCACTGAATTTAAAGGAGCCAGTTGGATGGCCACTTGTAGAGAGGGTCTCAATAACTAGGCCATCTAGCTGAGGATACAACATGATGCTTGTTTAAGGAAATTTTCTGGTTTTACTATAATCTGTCTTCTCAGACTTCTCTTGGTGTGATGTTTCTCCTTTAATTCTGATTCTGCCTCTGCTCTGTTCAGCTACACCCCTTCCATTGTTATTTTTTTCTTTTTTTTCACACCATCTCTTATTTCCTAGATTTCCCTGCTTTGCTCCCTTGTTACTTGTTAGTTGTCTTTTCTCTTGTCTTTTATACTGAAAAGGGCAAGTAAGAGCAGGTTCAGGTCATTTGTGTATTTTGTGTTTCAGTTAGTGCTGATTTTTTTGTGTGTGTGATACCTGTAAGGGCATCATTCTCGTATTTAGGTTGATGTGCGTGTGTGTATGTGTGTTTAACCCTAGGCATACATGGCTCAGGGGATCACAGTAGCCATGCTCTAGCAAACCAGGAAGGAGAATGTCCCTGGGTCTTGAAGCTCACCATCCTCAAATTCCCTTTAACAAAGAGGACCCTCACGCAGAGGCCATCACATCGGAAGTACTTCCAGAAGCCTCAAGCAGCTTGCAAGAAAGTAAACACTCAAAAAACTGCACCCGGTGAAAGGGACCCAGGCTAGAGCAGTTCAAGGAGAGCTGCRGCTTGGGAGAAGGATTCACAATGGTAAAGTTCATGGGGGACTGTATCCAGTGGTAGAGACCCCGTACAGGAGCAGAGAAAGAGTGTGAGGACTCCTCCCCCTCAGGAAGAAGAAGTGACAGAAACAGCATGTTTCAGGAATTAACCCCAGCCCTCTCCATTCTCTGTCCCTTAGTGCTGCTTGATGGGAGGAGGTAGAGAAAATTGACTCTGAAGTTCAGTCCAGGAAGAAGGGAGGGACTGGGGTGGAGTTGTTTTAAGATCTGGTTTCACTTCTCATCATCCTAGTCCAATTTGGCATGTAATAAATTAATTTTCCCTAGTCTGTGTCTGTTTAGCACAAGACAGTAACTGGTGACTGATCTCCCTGTCTTTATCTCAACCCACGAACCTTTAGTTTTATTTTCTCTCCCCTATCCAGCTGAGGAGGAAGAGTGACAGAGTAGCTTTGGTGGGCAYCTGGAATCCAGTCAGGCTCAATACATTACCACAACAATGAAATACATTCATTTGCCTAACAATATCACAGTGCTGACTTTTCACAGAACATTTTCTCTAAAAATAATTAAAGCATGACACTTTAAGAAAAAGAAAATAAAAATAATTAGGAAGTGATGGACTGGTCACTGGCAATTCAACATCAGTGATTTCATGCAAGGGTGTTTGCTTCGCTGGCAATATCCTTGTTCTGTCATAGGTAATGTAGCAAGGACAGAAACTGCAGTAGCCTGAACATTGAATACAGTATCTTTCAATTCCTTCACAACATTGGCTCAAGATGTAACAGTAAAATGTGACCTTTTATAATTCATTTCATATATGACATCTTAAATCTCAAAAGAGAAAATTATAACTAGTGTAGGAAATCAATTCATAAAAATTTCAATGTATAAAAATAAAACTTGAGTTACAAGTAAGGGACATATTGAGTAAATTAAGACAAACTCTCATTTTCATTTCCAAGTCTCAATAACTTTATTGGCTTAACTAAGTAACTAAGTACTGCTAGACAATAAATTACATAATCTGTGTTAAATTCATTTCATGTTGGTAATTGTTTAAATGCACTTTGCACATCTATCATTTCCAGGATATTTTTAAAGGGTTCACTGTTATTTTTTCTCTCCTTTCCTTTCTAATAATACCTATCTTTATTTTAATTAATTCATACCTCTTTTTTTTTGCAAAAGCATCCAAGATGAATTGAGATTCCTAACAATAAACATCACCCCACATATTTTTTATTGTAAAAATTAAAAATTATCTGTCTGTGAAAATAAAAGTATGATTTATATAATTTTCAATTTATTGGGATGTATTACGATAGTAAATTAGCATGGGATCTCACATAAAAAGTCAGCRTTTCTTCCAGCTGTCCTTTTTTATTAGGGATATGTCTGGCCCACGGTTCTCAGTAGAAAACAATTAAGTCCTTTTGTTATATAGAGGTGTCACAAAAGCTGATATTTTAATGTGTTGTTTTCTCTTTTATTTTCAGCTTTCTAATATACACTGCATCAAAATATTTTTAGCTATCTATTACTCTTTTTTTTACTATCTTCTTTTAATATCCCAAGAGCATCATCATGGCAACACACTGTGAGGAAGAGTACACTTACTGCAGTGTGAGTTAAATAAAGTGTTGCTAGCTCAGGTATCAGGAAATGACTGCAAAGATGATTCTCAGAAAAGCTGATAGAATCGTTGAATTGCAGGATAGCTTGGATTGGAAGGGACTAAAAGATCATCTAGTTCTCACTTTGCTGCTTGGGCAAGGACATCTTGGATTACACCAGGTTGCTCAGAGTCCCATGCAGCCTGGCCATGAAAACTTCCAGGGATGGGGCATCCACAGTGTCTCTGGGCAACCTGTTCCAGTACCTCACCACCCTCACAGTAAGGAATTTCTTCCTAACATCTAGTCTAAATCTCTCCTTATTTATTTTAAAACCATTACCCCTTGTCTTACATCAATCTTCCCGTGTAAATGTCGCTCTCCCTCCGTTTTTATAAACCCCTTTTAGGTACTGGAATGCTGCTAGAAGGTCTCCCCAGAACCTTCTCCAGGCTTAATTGCAACTCTCTCTCAGCCTATCTTCATAGGAGAGGTGCTCCAGCCCTCTGATTATTTATTTGGCTCTCCTCTAGACTCGCTTCTATAGGTCCATGTCTTTCTTTGCTGAGGACCCCAGAGCTGGGAGCAGCACTCCAGGTGGGCTCTCACAAGGGCAGAATAGTGGGGAAGAATCTCCTCCCTCAACCTGCTGGTCACACTTCTTTTAATGAACCCCATAATTCATATTAGTTTTCTTGTCCTTTCCTTTCCTTTCCTTTCCTTTCCTTTCCTTTCCTTTCCTTTCCTTTCCTTTCCTTTCCTTTCCTT
>RAHM01000012.1:436250-464056 GCA_003713295.1 Parotia lawesii | reverse complement strand
TTCCCTTCCCTTCCCTTCCCTTCCCTTCCCCTCCCTTCCCTTCCCTTCCCGTCCCATTTCCTCTTGCCTTTTCCTTTTGCCTTTTCCTTTTGCCTTTTCCTTTTGCCTTCCCCTCCCTTCCCTTCTGAAGATGTTCTTTATTAATAAAATTGAATATATAATGATGACTATTTGGGACACTCCACTGAGGATGTTTATCAAAGAATTGTAGAATGGTTTGAGTTGGGAGGAGCCTTAGGGTTCATCCAGTTCCAAGCCCCCTGCCATGGACAGGGACACCTTTCATTAGACCAGGTTTCTCAAAATCCTATCTGACTTGGCCTTGAACTACCTGGGATGGGGCAGCCACCTTTTCTCTGGGCAACCTGTTCTGGTGCCTCATCACCCTTACAGTAAAGAATTTCTTTCTAATAGCTAATCTAAATCTACCCTCTTTCAGTTTAAAGTCATTGTCCCTAGTCCTATCACTACAAGCAGTTGTAAAAAGTCCTTCTCACACTTTCTTGTAGTGAGAAAGCACTCCTTTAGGTACTGGAAGGCTGCTAGAAGGTCTTCCCAGAGCTCTCTCTTCTCCAGGCTGAACAGCCCCAACTCTGCCAACCTGTCTCCACATGAAAGKTGCTGAAGCCCAAGATAAAACAGCATATTCTTATTCCTTGTCTGGACTCACTCCAAGAAGTCCRTATCCTTCTTATGTTGGGGTCTCCAGAGCTGGATGCAGTACTCCATTGTGGGATCTCTTGAGAACTGAGTAGAGGGGGTGAATCACCTCTTGTGTCTTGCCCGTCATGCTTCTTTAATGTAGCCCAGGATATATTTGGATTTCTGGGTGCATATTGCTGGGTCATGTTGAGCTTCTCATCCACCAACTACCCCAAGTCCTTCTCCTCAGCACTGCTCTCAATATATTCTCTCAATCCCTCAATCCGCTAGTTCAGCCAAGACATTTGGGTGTAGAAATTGGGCTGGGCACAGCAGGAGCTGTATAAGTGGAATTCTAGAGCTGCCCAATGTTACCCTCTGGATGACTGTTGGAAAATAAGTGAAATATTCAATAGGAAGATTCAGTCAGTCACCTCTTTCCATGTATTCAATTTTCTCAAGACAGTCTATTAATTCATATCTTCAGATGACCGGCTGGTGAGGTCCTACATCACCCCAGGAAGTACTGACTAAAGAAGTAGCACTGCACACAGGACCAGCCCTGTTATCTCTATCAGTAGTGCATCTGGATTAAAGTGCAAAATCTGTTTTGCTCTCTCCCTGTATTATGACTATTATATGGCAACAAATAACCTYAAGAATCTTGCACTGCATGTCATACAAAACAGCAAGAAGAACTGAAAGGACAGTTAAGACACAGAGTCCCTGGAATTTAAAATGCAAGATAAGAATTTGGTCTGCATGCCCTCTTTTTGATGAGTGAGTTCATAGAAATTCAGAGTAATTTTTCTCTTAGCTTGACAATGAATGACTGCTACTAGCTTCTAAAATATTCCAAATCAGGTGTATCTCTGCTTTCACAAATCGAAATTTGAGCGAGAACAAGCAAGCTATGATTATGAGTTCTACGTATGAGAGGAATTCATATATCAAATATAACAATTACACTTGGGAGAAGAAAAATACAGAAGAAAGGAAAGTAAGATATATCGATCTGGGAGAAAAAAGAGAAACCAAGATGGAACAAACGATGAAGCAAAGAAACTGATGAAGGGGGGAAAGAATGTCTAATGCTGTGAATAAATCAATTATAATTATATTAACATATGGTTTTTACCTAAAAACCAGTTACATTTTGTTTTGTCTTTGGTCCACATTTTTTACCTAAATACAACAAGGCAGTTAGACATCATGAAACTTGAATAATGAGGGCAAAAAATGCCTGCAGACTTTTACAACAGTGCGACCGGAATCAAAGGGAAATCTAACCAGCAGCTTCAAAGTGCTTACAATTTTCTGCTTGGACATTCTAGGCAGGTCTAGGCACAAACAGAACAAGTTGTATTCACATTTACAAGACAGGTAAGAGATACTTGGATGCCCAGCTTTTCATTTTCTTCAGTTCTTCCTCTACAATAAAGTAAGTTACAAACCATCCTCTATATATATATATATATCCTGTTTATAAGGCATTTTCTTGGGTAACATATGTTAAGAGACGGAAGTGTTTTTATGAAGAAGCTATAATTCTGGAGGCAGAGGAGGTATTTCATTCTTAGGCTTCCCTCATCTTCCCCCAGAGGGTATCTGTTGAAAGATGTTTTGGTCCCAGTTAGCAAATACATAACTAAACAATAGAATTATTCAGATAAAATGAACTTGGAAGAAGTTTTAACTAGGCAAGGTTTGAGATGAGCCCTCCATATGCTTATCTGACCTCCAAGCTGTATTTTCAAGTATTGAGCTAATTAAAAGATAAAACAAAACAAGCAAAATCCTTCCTTACTGTGTTCGACATATTCTAGTTTCTGTCAGAAGGCCCTGGGCAATCTGACCTAACACAAGCTCTGCTGAGCACAGCAAGGAGTCAGTACTTTTTTTCACATTCTACCACTATAGAAATGTGCCTGTGAAGTGCACTGATCTGCAAAGAGCAAGCTCAATTAAGAGACATTTCAGAACAACCTTCAGCTGAATAATGCATTTGTCAACATAGGGAACCCTGGAACTTTGCAGAACGCTAGTTCCAGGGAAACAGGAAAAGGAAGAGTATTTGTCCAGAGCTTCCACATGTGATCAGCTGAAAGCTTTTGTGGGAAAAACAAAACAAAACCCCCTACTAAGCCACCTACCAAAACTAACAAACAAATCAAAATCTAATGGAGCAAAAACCCAAACCTAMACCAAAACCAATAGCAACAAAAAATCCCAACAACGAATTTTGAAGAAACCCCTAGTCTCTTAGTCAGACAATCCACAACCGTAATATTGATTGTATTGGATGCTATGGACACGCTGACAGAAGCACATCCCTTAGCTATCTTGAAAATGTCAATAACCTTAATAAAGCTGAGGTGATCTGTAGGAACTTAGGAATGGATAAGGATATGTGAGTACTCAAAAGCTGGGCAATTAATTGTCTGTGTAGCAGATGAGCTGGCAGATGAGAACTTCTAGAAGGAAAAAGAAACTGGGGGGCATAGTAATAATTTAGAGATTACAGGTAATTTTGGTTAAATGCAACTGATGGAAGAAAACAAATGCAATTATTCTGTGGCACAGAAATAGAATTAAATTTAAGATAATTTCTTTTAGACATGCAGAGGTGATAAAACCTTGAAAATATTACCTCTTACAAAATTTTCAAAGCTAGGATCCTCCACTGCCACTCCTTTTAAGAAAATAATATTATAAAAAAGTTGCCATGGAAAAACCGTACTGAAAAAGCTCATGTTTAAGACACATTTACAGAAGTAAATACCAATGAAAGAAAAATTTGAAAGCTGAACTAAATATAACTTTACATTTTCATTACAAAAGTTGTTTTCTACCACAAGAAACGTGCTAAATAAATTTCAAAAAAAATGTAATAGAACAGCTAGAATATGCTTAATATTCATTCATTCATTGTCAGAAATGATCTAATGTGATGAGAATTCATCAACTGAATATATATTTTTCTTTTCCTTATTTTGTTTTATTTTAAACTGTGACGGTTAAAATGGCTAACATCATCATAATAGTAGAAATAAACCTCTCTTTCAGAATTAAGCAGAGATTATCTGGAAACAAGACTGAAATATTGAAAGCGACTGAATCTTTTCTGACCCTCAACAACACTATTGACAAAATACTTCTGCATTTTCAGACATGATTTAGTGGCAGCTTATTTGAGCACTCTTGAGCTCTTTTGTACATCATATTTGTCATCAGAAAGCAGTCCTCTTCAATTATACTATTTGACCAGTGTTGCACCCGGGAGCTCTTTTTCATGGTGGTGTAGTTTTCTTTCTCATATCATCATTGGTGCAGCTTGGCCATCATAGTAAGTGGGAAAATGTGACACTGACACTGAGAAAAAATGAATATAAAGAAATGTATTTCAAATTATTATGGCAGCTTCAACTGGGAAAAAAAAAATATCTGAATGTTCTTTTTGTGAAGAGTCAGGGGGCTTTTATTGTTAGTACACAAATTATTCTTAGTAAGTTGTCACTTTTTGAAGGAAAAAGAGGTTTTACTGTAAACACAGCTTTCTGTCTGAATAATATATATGAAACATTTTTATGACAAACTTTCTTGATATAAACATTAGTTATGTGTTTCAATGTACCAATGTTTCAAAGGGAACCTTGCCCTTGAGTTACAAACCCTTCATGATATATTGCACTATGTATGCACTACCGAGTATTTGTTATAAGAAGGGCAGGACAGTATAAGGTTTTCACTGTCTTGGTATTATAAGAAGTTAAATGAGTGCTGATACAGTTAGAAAAATATATTGGTTTAAAATTTAGCTTTAAAGTGCATGAAAGGTTAAATCAAGGTAAACAATCTTTATCCAGTAGAAAAGTAAGATGTCATTACAACATCTACTGTTGGGCTAAACCAGTCATGCCATAAAGAGTTCTCCTCTTAAATTCTATGGGTGAAGTATGTTATAAAAATGCTAATTAAGGTTTAGCAAAATCTGTTTTGCTCTGCATTTACTTTTAAAAAATGTCTGTTCAGCATGGAAAAATAGGAACATGGCAGATGTTGTGGAAAAATCAGCATCTATTGAGGATTTCAAGTGTCCTAAAAAAGACTTACTGCCTTTTTGAATAGGATCAAAAGAAGAGATTTTTTTTAAGAAGGGAAAAAGAAAGTAATTCTAGTGAACAGAAAATCAAATAGCATATGCATCTATTTTTTAAACAATCAGCTGCTGTAAGTGATACGCGTATTGTTCTGATAGCAATAGCTTGAGATTTATTGTACTTCTACTTTACTGTTTTTGACTATGAGAATAAAAACAAAGTGTAAGGGGAAAAAAAATGCTACTGATTTTGACAAAGTTAGAAGGTTGACCCTGACAAGTAACATTATGTAGGACCAATAGTGAGTATAAGGGGAAAAAGCAGGCTAAATTTCTAGACAATAGAGGAAGAAAGTCTAATCTCTCTGTGTTTATAGAATAAATGGATTCACAGGTAACTGTATAAAAATACTTTTCTGAAAGATTCCCATGCTATTCCCCAGTCACAGAKCAGTTTTCAAAGATGCAAAAAATCCACTGATTTCAAAAGAATTCCCAAAATAGCAGATGACTCAGGAAAAAATCTCAAATATGCAATCCAGTAGTATTTCAAGTTAAAACTTAAAGGCTGGAAACTGTTTAGCATCACCTTAGATGCTGTCAGATGGACAACCACATACCACAGGGTTCTTAAACTTTTTTTGTAAACATCCAAATATTCAGAGTATATTCAATAACATTTGCATAAATTATGATAAAACTGTAGTCTTATGTGATTTAACAATTTACTTCTCAAAAGCCAATAATGTCTGAAAGAGATTGTGAAAGATACATGGTTTATTTCTGGCCTTTTTTGTGATGTATTTAATTTTTATTCTGAACTAGGCCTTCACTATCACATAAATGAATTATTACTTTTGGGTTAGACATGCATATTTTAATTACCTCAATAACAGAGACACATTCTCTTGAAAATTTTCCTGCCTTGGCCCTGTTTAGATRCATCCACTTAGTGCTATTTTCAGGGTATTACTATTCTGTGATGGAGAAGGCAAGGAACTGAAGATGAGATGTCATCTCCCTTGCTTTTAATGTTCCGTTTTCAGGCTAGCAGTTTTTTTGTATTTGAATGTCTATTTTACTCCATAGACATTCAAATACAACTGAGCAGAGCTCCAAAACGTCTGTGAGTGAGGAGCTTGTCTGGGTGCAAGGATAAAAGAAAAAATCCCAGGGCTTCCAGCTCAGCATTTGCATAAGGCTTTACTCTCTGACAGAGACACCTACCAAGTTCTTGGGTTGTTAGGGCCATGGCAATTAATACGAAGTGAAGTGAGAGAAGAAAGAGGGAGATCTGTTTCCATTTACAATATTCCTCAAATCCTATCTTCTTTTTCATTAAAGTTATAATTATATGCGATTCATAGTGATGTCATGACACTCTCCTTGTTATTCTCTTTTCTAAAATCAGTATTGTAAGTCAAATATCTTATAGTTACTACCAGAAAAGTGAAAGAGCCCTTCACTACTTTCATCATTTTGAGGTTTTTGTAATGTCTGCTTATTCCTGTAGTAGATAGACATCCATAAATTTTCATTCTGCACCACACACAATGAGACACGGAAGAACTTATGTCTGAATGGAAAGGAAAGACAGAGTAGAAGATAAAAAAAACTGTAATAACCTGAAAGTATGTATCTCAGATCTCAGGATAATGAGACTTAAACTTCTAATACAGTGCGTTTTCTTCCCTGCTATATTTTCTACATATGTATCTGACAGTCTTAGAATATTTTTCTTTTACATGTTTTACTTAAGAAAAAAAATACAAAGAAAAAGTTGTCACATTGTCAGCTGGATTCAATTTATGTAATCCTATTTTAGATGACCAACTTATTGGCATTGACATTTTATTTTATCATGCAGACTCCTTTTACAGTCTGTGGAGAGTAATAAACCTTTTGGTTGTGCAAAAAATATGTAAAGCAGAAAAACTCTGGTCTGGGAATTCCTGCTTTTCCCCTCTGTCAGCCTAGGGGCTGAGATATAGAAGACAAGTTATAGAGTTTGAGAGTGTTGGAGAGCCAGCGGGGGAACAGGATTGTGTTGCAAACCAATAGAAAAAAAAATAAAGTTTTTAGAATAACTTTTTTTGTAAGAGCCAGCAGAGTTATGTTGAAGGAATTTTCTATGAAAATTCAGATATGTTTATGAAGGAGAAAACCTGCAGATCCAGAGTGCAAAAATATGAAGACTATTTTAAAAGATTTCTCATAGCAAACACTATATGTACTTATGAGGACTATGCTTACTTCTTTCAAGGTAAATACAGGAATACTAAAACCCAAGTTTAATATTTTGGGTTGAATAGCAAACATTTTAACACTATTTACGAGTAGCAGACTTCATGAGATTTTGCTACCCAGCAAGACAGCTGACAGAGCTCTGTGATTTGGTAGCTGCAATAGCTTTACTGAAAAATGCAAAAATTTAGGAACTGTCCTGGCTAGTTGCGTAGCAAGAATTAATCTTCTGATCATTATTTTATATCAGAAATTACTTATGTGGTTATCACACATTACTATATTTATTATCGTTCTTACTGTCAATTTTTTCTTTCCTTTCAACAAACTACATTTTTTGGTTCTTTGTAAATTCAGGGTTATAAAATACTGAATATCAAGCCAGTTTATTTCCCCAGATTTCTGAGTGGTGTCCAGAGCCAATATTCATTAGTAACCCTAGAAACTCAACCTGCCCTTTTGAAAACCAGTCATGTCTTCGAAAAAGAATTTCACATCTAGAAAACTAGTTCTAGTGGTAGATTTTTGTATTGTACAAACCTAAAATGAGGTGAAATGAAATACAAGGAAACAACCGAGATACCGATAAGGGCATGCTCCAAGCAGCTGCTTGGCAGGATGATCATAGATCAGAGCCCCGTGGAGCACTGTGATGTATATTAATAAATAAGTCTAGACATGGTCTAAATTCCCAGAAGATGTTGATTAAAATCTGGTTCAGACAGCAATCAAAGAGTGCCTTTGGCACTGTATGACAAAACATTGCATTGATAGTACAACAAATGAGGACAACATTCCTTATCTGTTCCTGATACTTGTGAGGGAAGACAATATGAAAATATGTATAATATAAAATGGAAGGAGAATACAAAATATTGGTCACAAAACTAAAAAGATTAAGCATTTTGTCCTTTTCATTCAAAAAGTGTCGCAGATTTTCACATAAAATTTTAGTCACAAAAGCTTCTATTTCTGAAAAATAATCTAATCCCATTTGATATACTAAAAAATGACAACAGCAGCTATTTTGACAGGTTTGTTTTCAAGTGATGTGGGCACTGRGAATCAGATATTCTGCTAAAATGTAACTTCAAGACAGTGAACTGGATATCTCTCTCCTCAGAAAGTTATCATAGACTAGATTTTTACCTATTAGAACACACAGTAAGTCAGAAGTCAGAGCTTCTATAGAGCACATAGGACTCTAAACTGAATATTTATGAAAACAACCTTTGTTTTGTCCTATTCAGTTGTGCAAGACAAAGTTTTTATCTTGAAGTAATTACATATTTTAAATTTTTTTTACATTCACAGACAGGCCTTCCCCCTTTTTTTTTTCTTGCTGTTTTATTTTGTTGTTTGTGTTTGGTTTTGAGTGGGTGGGGGGGATTTATTTTGTTTGTTTGTTTGTTTGTTTTAAGAAGAAGAGGATTTCTGACAGACACTAATTTATTCTGGATTTTATTTTCAATAATTGGACTATCTTTGTAGACGATGCATATTGATATAAGAACTCAGATTTTTGGGGGACAGAATTTTCTGGATGTTTCCTTTAAGAGCCCCTCCTTTGCATTTTTTATACAAATTAATTTGTTTATGTTCACACGTGCACACACCACACAGACGGATAGCTAGACAGACACATGCACGTGGAAACAAGCTGAGGGACCATACCAATCATTACTGTTTGTCAAGGTGCCAAAAGTAGTTTCAGGACAAGGCCACATATGCAATTGCTTTGTTAAGATAAGYAAAAGTTCTGCTATATGAGAGCAGGTCTTCAGTCTATGTATCCTTCCAAGTTTCATCCTAGCTTTGTGTCAGGAATATATCAACCACATGCCAGCTCTCTCCCTTTTATCTTGTTACTTGTTTTCTACAGAGAAAAATTAAAACTTGTGAGTTTTTTAGAAATGAGATTACATAACAGATCCCTAACTTGAGCAATGGACCAGTCCAAGAGGTGTGCCCAAAGGCAGACACATTCAGACACAAGTGAAGCTACAATATGTGGGGTTTGGTTTGAAGGGCTGTTGCAGTAAGTGAACGGTCATAGGCTTTCAGTACTTTATAACAAGTCTTTCTTCCTTTGTAATTTTTTTCATAAAATTTGCAGTARTTTTTCTATTATGACCATTTTTCTTTTATATTCATCACTTAAAGTTCAGACTTCTGAATACATATTGGTGAGCTATTTGAAAACTGAGACATTTTTTGCTTTGCAAACAGTTTTGTCATGTATAAGCTTACTGGAAAACAATAGTGATCTAAAAATGAACCTGGGATAAAGAAAACATGTACATAACCTTCAGGGTTGAGCGACATCTAGTACCTGTAACTTCTTGGGATATCTTCTGACATAGTCTCAAACACTGGTTACTAAAAGTGTTGGTAAGACTGACGAATATGACACCATAAAAATATATTAAAAACACARCAGACAGATGAAAGTATCACACTGCAGCATCTTGCCATTATTAAAGTCTCTCCTTGGAGGCTTGTCTAGTGCTATACCTCTTAACAGATTTCATAAATGCTATTCTATTAAAAAATGTTGACAAAATTTTTTAAGAAGGTATCATTTTATCCTGTTTTGCTTGGGTTTTATTTGGTTTCTTTCTTCCTATTTGGTAAGTGCTAATCAACCTTAAGCTGAATGCAATTTTATAGAACCAAACCAAACCAGTTTTTACCATCAGGTATATTTACATTAAATCTTAAATTATATTCAGCCTCCATTCATAAAAYAAGAAGATTTGTTTTATTTCCTTTTATGTGTCTCCAACTTTTTTGTCATGGCCAACACATTGTAACAACAATGCATTTATTTGTCAAAAGTATTGTTCAYGTCTTGTTTAAGCTTGAAGCAGAATGACTGGGAATGATTGCTGAAATAATTTTTAATAATTTGTGGTTTTTTATCACTCCGATTTATGGATTTTTAAGGCATTCTGCATTTACTCATGACTGCTTATGGATCACATTTTGATTTCCATCTCTACTATCATTCCTGTTGCTCTTGAAACACCTTCAAATCAGCGTCCCATCCAATATTGGACTATAGTCCTGCTTCCAGTTTTTATTCATTTTCACTCAGTTTTACACTGCGCTCCTGAATACCGGAACACTCCCTTTTATCTTCTGTGAAGCCCCCAGTAGAGCATGTGACCCTACACTCTCCMCAGTGTTCTCATTCCCTTTTTCTTTCTCAATAGCAAAAGGCAAGAAGCCTGATAACAGCGTCTTCCTTCTATACAATCATCAGTCCTCTTCACAGCTACGTCCTTCATCTCCTCTCTATGCTCCCCCAAACTCATCTTAGACATTTCTTCAAACAGGTTATTCTTCACTCTGCAGGTCCTCAAGTCTCTGTCTCTGATGAGTCCTACAGACTCCGCAATTATGAACTCTCTGCTCAGTAACAACTTAGTCTATAAATACTTATACGGGTTTAAAGCAGATAGCCTAAATTTCATTTTTATATATTTTAAAAACCTTCTTCTGTCTTTAAATGCACACCAAATTCATTCCCTCTTGAGTTTCAAATTCCTTATAGAAAAAGTATCAGCTGAAACTTAAAGCAGTACTTTCTGAACTAAGGGAAAAATTTGAAGTTGCTTTTTTACCCAGTGTTCTTGATTTGATTAATAATTTTGCACTCTAATCTACTTACTTGCCTCATTTCAAACACATTTTAATGTTTCTGTTTTCAGATCGTGTCATGCTACCATACAATAAAAGAAAAAGTGTCTTTGATTAAAATCATGCAACTCCCTCTGATATCTAGCAATATGTCGCACCAAAACTCAAAGGAAAACCCAAACCATCAGCAAAAAAACCCCCAAAGTTCTGCAATGAAGAGTGTTATGGACAATTTCAAGGTCTTGTTTCTTCATGAAAAAGTTCTAAAGACAAGCACTTCTAATACGAGTCTTCTGCAATGCTGCCTGTAGATTGATTTATGCTGATGTAAAAGGGTAGGATAAATGCATATGAAAATGGTGAAGATATTCAGGAAGCATCTGAAAGTGAGATATAGTTATTGTTACATTAAATGTCTACACACCAAACTGAACCTCTCCAATGTAGTAATTTAATTATAGAAATAAAATCAGACCCAAACATAATTTAAAAAACATGTCCAAACAGTTTGCCACTCCTACCTGCAGCTAAAATCTCCTCTGTGATAAATATATGTTTGCTTATGCACTTACTAAACAGAGTAACCTTAAACATATTTTGTGGTATGGTGAAAGTGCTGTGCTCAATACAATCTGCTGTACAGTTTGAGTACTTCCCTGTAGTCAGAGGCAATATCAGGCTTCTCTGCTACCTACCATTCACAAAAATAACTAAAAAGGTTGAAAAAATTCCTCATTATATTTTGTAATTTGATACTCTGCATAATTTAATATGTTTTAAAAATCATATAATTTTTCTTATTTACACTTATATAGATGTAATATGTATAATATTATGCAGAAGAAAAAGTAGAAATTAAAGAAAGGACAAAATTAACATATTACTTATTTATTGAAAAAAATAGGTTAGATGTGAGATATTAATTATTTGAGTTTTCATCCAGAGCTTGGTTAATGATCTCTATTCTGGAAAATGTCAATCATGCCTGTCAAGAGAGAAAAATATAGTTTAAAATTTTTCAAAAACCAAAACTGTAATCCTTTATTAAATATTATCTACTGAGTTTTTTGTCAAATGTGGGATATTCCACAGATGTTAAAATATCTCATTATTCAAAAAACCCCACTTTTTTTCCAGTAAGAGATATGMATGGTTAAAAATGAAAAACTTTTAGTAATAAAATCAATAATAAAAAAAACCTAACAACAATAATTCTGGTACTAATAATAATACCAGTGGAAAAATAAGACACTGACGCATTTCTTCTGTCAATGGTGGGACCATCCAGAGGGAAGTTTTACTTTATCTTTGCTGAGCCATACACAAAAAATGTTTGGGCTTCGAAGGAAAACTGAAATTGCACATTAAGGAGAATTCAAGTTGAGCAAGCTGTACCTGTAACAGTTATTTACAGAAATTTCAGCTCTTAAAGTTTTCTGTTTACGCCTTTGAAAATAAAATACCTGTGTCAAGTAGAAAGTAGACTTTATTCTATTTTTGTGTTTCATGTCATTCTGTGGCCACTGAAAGGCAGACATGATTTCTAAGAAGATATTTTAGGATCCATATGCACTGAAAATTATTCTTTGTTTCTCCACGCAGATTTTTACACTTCAGCTAGTTTCAGTACAGTCAAGCTGTATCAGCCAAAAAGATTTTTTGGCGGGTAATTTGACTTTATCACCATAGCTGAACATCAACAGCATTTATACATCCACACTTATCCTATCATCTACCTCCCATATGTCTGTGCCTACTGTGCCTACAGCATTTCTGCAGGTTGGGAGGAATTCTTCCAGGAGCATATCTGTCAGGAACAAAAAAAAAGATGTAGGATTATGCACAGTGGTAATGTTAGTTCACTTGGAACACGAACTATACAGACAAAAAAAAATTAAATCAGCATGGTCACCTACTGACACTAGGATCCCAGTGTGATGATCCCATCTGTCCTGAAAGAACAACACTATTAGTAGCCATGGTGATTAATCCAATGCTCGTCCCACTGAGTATAGACACAGCCCACACTAAGAACCAACTCTCTAATGRTAACTGACTACATATTTGAGAGGATGGTATGTCCTAGACTGTCCTTTAGTGAGCTATAAGTTTTTGTTTCTTTCTATGTCCCTAATTTTAAAGAAAAGCTATTTTCAGGATAGCAATTTTAAAATAATGGATACTGAACTTTAAATTCTGGGCTCAATAATTGCTAAATTGCCTGCAATTGCTAATTTGGCCACCACTTAACAAAAGCAGCTCTGTGAGAGGTCCCATTTCATGTGGTGCTTTTCTTTTGTTATGTTCCGTATGAAATTTTTCTGTGTGATATTTATTTATTGAGTCTAGGTCAGATACCTGTCTCACATAAAAAAACCCTACTTGTTCTATTAAGCTAATTTCAAATCACTAAGGGTTGAAAAATTTCATCTCTAAATTTTTCAAATTCAGTTTTGATTACAAAATTGCAAATCAGTAGTTTAGCAACTCAGTAATAGAGCTCATTTATTATTAAAAAATAAAAATAAAATTGTGTCTAACTTTTTCTTGGAATAAAGGAAAAATTCCACTAGAAATAGTGAAAGGTTATGACTGCAATTTTTCTAAGGCTGAGTGCAGAAATATTTGTTTCCTTAAACAGTTACAGAACAAACATATTTCCAAATGTTTGCAAAAGCTTGCATTCATTCCAAAAGGTGTTGGTTGGCCATGGATACTATTTCTTTGCCTGTGGCAATGCTTTTATCTGCTTGAAGAAAGGAAAAAAGCACATCTTGGGGAATGATGGCAATCTGTAAGCAGCAAATAGAATTTTGTGGAGCATTTTGTATTTGGTCAGTTTTGGTTTGTTTGTTTGTTTGTTTGTTTTTAAATAATAGCCACAATAAGTAGCTAAATGACCAGTCTGCAGGATGAAAAACTCTTGATAAAACATTCTTCAAGTATTTTTGAAAAAGTTTTAAAATCTAACACAGGTACTTAAAAAATTGGCGAAACCTTGATTTGTTGAAAATATATTTTTGCAGAATTAGTTTCTAAAGTTGGAAGAGATCTTTGAACTCCTTGTTCTATTGCAACAGTCAAAACCAAAAAATTTTTCCTCATCATACAAATCCTGTCTTAAGTACTGGAAAACTGCTAAAACGTCCTCCTACAGTCTTCTCTTCTCCAGGCTGAACAAACCCAACTCTCTCAGCCTATTTTTTTAAGAGAGGCTTAATCCTTYTGGTCACCCATGTGACCCCTCTCTGGACTAGCTGCAACAGGTCCATGCCCTTCTTATCTTGGGGGCCCCAGAACTGGATGCSGTGTTCCAGGTGGGGTCTCACCAGAGCAGAGGAGAGAGGCAGAATCCCYTCCCTGGCCCTGCTGGCCACACTGCTTTGGATGCAGCCCAGGACACGTTTGGCTTTCTGGGCTGCCAGTGCAAATTGCTGGCTCCTGTCCAGCCTCTCCTCTGCCAGCACCCCCAAGTCATTCTCATCAGGGCTCTCAACCTGTTCATCCCCCAGCCTGTGTTGATATCGGAGGTTGCCCCCACGCAGGTGCAGCACCTTGCACTTGGCCTTGAACCTCATGAGGTTCACATGGGCCCACTTCTTGAGCCTGTCCAGGAGCGTCTGGATGACATTCTTTCCCTCAGGTGTGTCAACAACACCTGTCCTTTGATCTTTCTTTTCTGCATGACATACCTGCAGAAGCCCTTCTTATTACTCTTTATGTGCCTTGCCAAGCTCAGCTCTAGACACACGTTGGCCATCCTAACCCCAACCCTACACAACTTGGCAGCATCCTTATACTCTGCCCGGGATACCTGTCCTTTCTTCCACTGCCTGTGAATTTCCTTCTTGCCCTTTTTGTGGGTCAGCATGTCTTTACTCACCATGCCAGTCTCTTGCCTTTCTTTCCTCATTTCTTACACYTAGGAATTAAGAGCTCTTGTGTGCTATGTAGTGTCCTTAAAATCTGCCAGCTCTGCTCCACTTCCTTGTCCCTGAAGGCAGTTTCACAGGGAATCCTATTGAGTAACTGCTTGAACAGCTGGATCTGAAATTCTTTTATAGGGGACTCAGCCAGGGCACTTGCTAGCAGTGGATATCCAGACTGTATTTATTCACTGGGAAAATGGAGGGATGAGACACATAGCATAAAGCAGGGATTAAATAAGAGCTAAGGAGAACCAGAGATAGAACAGAGACCTGTGACTGTTACCTGTCTTCATTCTGCTGATTATCTCCTAGTGTTTCCATCACATACACATTCATAACTATATGAACATGTTTTTTAGTGCTCATATCAGATATTTTTTTACATTTATCCCTCAGGTTTATGGGTGGAATTAATCTGCTCTAATTTGAGGACGTGCAGACAAGATATCTAAGCCTGGATAGGTCACCTTAGCTGGACTTGTCTTAATTTAATATCGAGAAATAAATATCTTCCTGAGGTGATTTATTTTATTTTGTGAGAAGGTGATGTAAATTRCATGAACCATTCTCTGAAGTGTCTGATTTTACTTCTGACTGTAAAGGCAGTCTAGCATTTTTAAACAGATTTAGTAATCTACAATTTTTACATCTAAGACTGAATTGAATCCTTTGCTTAATTGCTTGAGGTGAATGTGCTCAGCATTATGTCTTACTTGATCTGGCATTCTGTCTCACTGATCATCTGCGCTTCCAAACGTTCTTATATTAATTATAATACAAACATTCAGGATAGGATCTACCTCACCAGTAGCTGTCTATCTGCATCCTTCTCTAGAGGAAGATGAGATAGTCATCTTAATTTGTAGCTTACAATAGCCATCTAATTAGTGCAGTATTTAGAGTTTGACAACCATACGAGTTTGTCATGGTTTATTACCCAGAAGCATTTATTTCCAAATCATGTAAAAATTTCCCCTCATAACTTTCTCAGATATCTTTTCTTAAGATTTCAAAAATGAGACAGTTGATTCTCAGCTGTTCTGATTTCAAAACCAAGAAATTCTCAATATGTGCAACTGTAAGAAAACTGTAAATTAGTCAAAGGAAATGCTATTCTCACTTAATTAACTGCGTCCTTATGGAAGTGTCTTGATTTCAGCTGAGATAGAGTTAATTTCTTTTTAGTAGCTGCTACAGTGTTGTGTTTTGGATTCAGTATGAGAGTAATGTTGATAACACATTGGTGTTTTGGTTGGTGCTAAATGATGTTTATCTTAAGTCAAGGACTACTTCAGTGTTTAATGCTCTGCCAGTGAGGAGGTACACAAAAAAAAACTGGGAGGGAGCATAACCAGGACAGGTGACCCAAGCTGTCCAAAGGGATATTCCTCACCATAGAATGTCATGGCCAATTAATAAACTGGGGGAGTAACCCAGAAGGAGTCAGATTGGGTTGCAGGCACAGGCTCTGGAATTGGTCAAAAGGTGGTGAGCAATTGAATTGTGCATCACTTGATTTCCTTGCTCGTGTGTTTTTTTCCCTTTATTATCATTATTATTATTTGTTACTATTACTTTATTTAACTTTTGTTTCAATTATAAAACTGTTCTTATCTCAACCAAAAGTTTTACTTTATATTCTCCTCTCCATTCTACCGGAATGGAGGAGRTGAGAGAGTGGTTGTGTGGTGTTTAGTTGCCAGCTGGGCTTAAACCATGACAAGAAGTTGGGCATCTAGTACAATCCCTTCAATAAAATTTTATCTATTGTCATATAGAGAAGATAGGCATTTCTAAAGTGAGAAACAACTTGGTGACTACCTCACACTTTTTAGACAATGAGATTTACTGAGACAAATCTAAAATGGGTAAAGAATATTTTACATATGCATACTGGTCAACTTGCACGTACTGAAGTTCTGATTTGTATTTGCTGTTATCTTGGGAAATGCTTTTTGTCTATAAAGGTTGTTTTCTCTGTAAAATAGGAATATGGTGCTTTTCTGTTTTGGAACCCAAATATAAAGAGTAGTTGCTAAGTTTAYGATGCCATTAGCAGAGAATGGAAGGTATTTGGCTGATAAAAGATAATTCGGCTGAAGTTATAAAAAAGAATGAAGGTTTTCCCACTCAACAACAACCATTTAGCTGATAGTCACTGAGGAGGAATATGTTTATCTCGGCTTCCTCCCTAATAAGTAGAAAGAGATAGTCCTCCCTAGATGTTGATATATTTAACACTGAATTGCTTTTTAAAGTCTCTTTTTTTCACTTTCAACTAACTACAGAGTGAGTTCATGATGAATAGAATCCCAAATTATGTGTTTTAAATAGGTGGATGGAATTAAGGAGAATGAAACAAGGTCAGAGAGCAAAGTCTAAGSAATGGAAATTGTGCTTGCAAATGTGTTTCTCCAGTAAATACATTTATCAAGGAAGTTTATGACAGGGAGCAATCAAGATATGATCTACCRATAGAATTTTCACATTAAAATAATATTCAGATGTTTTTATTTATGAGAGACATTTCTGAAGATAATTAATTACATTTTCATCTTTCTAGCATCAGGATTTTGAGGAAAATGGTATATAATTAGTATAAACGTATACAACTGTATATTCATGTATATATAGAAATATGTATATACATTATTTTGTATCGGTTTTTATATTCAGATTGAAGGWATACAAGCACATCCTGCAAGAAAAGCTAGGTGGTGTAAGACAACCTGTCAGTAAGATGCAAAGTAATGACAGGTGACTATTTTCCTCAGGACTGTCTTCCTTCAGCCTGATTTAATTATAGTAATATTAATTGTTGCCATTTTTTTCAACCATCTCACACAGTTTTACTATCATAATAGAAGCAGGAGACAGACCCTGTCTTCTGAATCTGCATAACAGTTGTACTAGATCAGCAAAACATATAGATCTTACTCATCAAGTAAGATCTAAATATTCCTCAGCTATGACAAGCATGTAGAATCAGCAAATACACTTCAAAGAAAATGTAGATGCTAAAAAGGAAAGAGTGAGCATAGTTTCTGTTACAAATGCTTTTAAAGACTACAAAACCTGTCCCACAGTGTGAATTGAAGCTGTTTAAATAGGTTGCCATGATAATTTAGGACTTTAATTATTTTAAAACACCTGATATTGTTTTGTTTATTTGTTTGTTTTTCTTATATTGGGATGAGAGTGGCAGAATATATTTGCTGTTGAATAGATGAAAATATACATGAGTTTAGGTCACACAGTTATGTTATATATTCAATGCCACAGGACCCAGCACAAAGTCCGGTATAAACTGTATTGCTGGAGCTCTTCCACTTTATGCAAATAATAAAAAATACTGACTTTACATGGGGCTGGAATGCAGACATTCTCCTTTTGTTTTCTGTATTAATATTCTGCCCACCAGATCAAAGAGAAAAATTCTCTGAAAAGAGTTTTGGAGTACTTCTGAATACAAAGTGGATCAAGAGGAGAAAAGGAGTAACTGCTCTGCACTTTCACAGTTTATCTAGAATTCTCAAAGCACAAATACTTGTGTAAATCCCTTTGGCAGAGAAGGGAATAGAAATTTTCCATAATCTGCTGAGTCCTCAAACCACTGACCTAAAGGACTGCAGACAAACACTGCTATCACAGAATCACCACTACCTGATTTTTTTTTTCTTTTTATTGTTCTTTTTCTCCAGACAGACTAGCTGGTAAATTTGTCCTACTTTTAAACACACAGTCAGAAAATTTTAACTCAGAAAAAAATGCATGCCATTATATACCTATAATATGCTATACAATTTGGAAAAAAACCCCCATCTTCTGAGAAGGGATGGAAAATTCCCCAAGACCTCAAATTGTGACTACAGCATAAGCCTAACCTAACTATTCATGGCTAAATGTACACACAGATGGAGTACAGGGACTTTAACTGCACTCTGTAAGTTCTCTGTAGAATTGTCTTTTTTTTTTTTTATGATAATACGCAGCTCTCATTCTCAGACTAATAATCATATGTCCATCTGATAGTTCTGCTTGTGTGTCTGTGTTGATTTGTAAGCAGTTACTTTATAGATTAGCATCTGATCTTGTGACGTTGGCCATATCTATCCATGTGTATGTTTCTTACAACTGCCATAGACTTTTTGTCAGAATAAGGTTTATTTGAATTTTATAGGGTAGAACTAAAATTCATTTAATTCTTTTTAACTCTGTGGGCCAAATCAGGAAATAACTAAACTGACTAAACTAAGAACTACAAGATATTTTTTACTTACTTAGAATATATGTCAACAAAGGATAATTGGCTCAAAATAGATGTATTCATTTGATTACTTGGAATAAAGTACTACAACCTTTTTATCCTTTAGTGGGAAATTACATCATGATAACATAATTTAGATTATTTTTTTCTTCATATTATTTACAGTCAATATAGAAACAAGATATGAGATATTCAGTTTCTATTCTGAACTTTGAAATTGTGAAGGCAGTTCAAAGTTTCTTAATGGTGAAATTGTTCTTCAGAAACAAGTAATCTCCTACACAGAAGTTCTATATTGTTCTCAAAAACCTGTTCAAAAACTACAAAAAAAAAAAAAATTATTCGTTCTATAGTTAGGTATGGCAATCATGAAGCCTTGTAAATGAGGGTGATACAAATTATTCTTTCAGCTCTGTAAACTAAAAAGAAAAAATTAGGTTTTTTTCCTCAATGACAAATGTATCACACAATGAAATGTTTCTACACAAAGTGAAAATTACAGGATTATCACCATAGACAGTTTGAACCTTTCTTCTGGACAATGGTTTCTGCATAAAAGAATGAATTCTGATTGTGTTTCCAGGAAAGAATGTTCCGTCATTCCTACCTCTTCATTATGATCACAATTTCACCATACACATGGGAAAAGAGAGACTAGTGAGGTTCTACTGGGAACAACAGTCTCTTTTGTGTTGAACACATGCAGCTTACTTCAATATGTGCTTGGCAGAGTTGCCGTGTCTTTTCCTGTATAATGTCAATACACGCCAATGTTTTCCATGTCTACCTCAAAACAAGATGATTAAAGGAAAATAAACACACACGTGGACTTATATATACAATAATATACAAATATTAGTATTAACAAATAAATACAAATATTAGTATTAACACTTGTAGGCAGATAAGTAGGCTCTGACCTACTTTAGCTAACTGAACAGAAAATGGAAAACCTGACAATGTGAGATTAGCATGAGAAAATGTTGAATGTAACAAATTAGAAAACAAGAACCTGATAAAACTTTCAGACAGCACCATGAGAAATGACAGGACTAGCTAGTGTGTAGGAAGAGCCTAGGAAAGACCCAGAGTCCGATTTTCTGAATGAGTTAGGGACCTAGGATCCAGGATGGATCACATGGATGTTAGGTAAGCATAAAGCCTGTGCTAATAATCAATAGATCTGTGAATGTGGATATGACCGTGGGTTAAGGGGTAAAGGTGCCTATCTATCAGCGGTCTGTCTTCAGTCCTAATCAACAGGAGAGGAGGAACATGATTTAGTGTTTTCTGTGTTCATGTGAGTGCTCCATTAAAGGCTCTTGGTTTCTGTGCATGTATATTTGTGTCTGTGTGTGTGTAGTTGTGTGTGCATACACATGCACGTCTTTGCAGAACACCTATTTACTGGCTGGATCTACTGATGGAAACAGCAGCAGACTGTGATTCCCTGGAGAATGAGAGAGCACCAAATTGAGCTCTAGAGCACTGGGAATGAGGAATTCCCAATGTCCTGAGGGCCATCAGGTTCAGTTTCTTTAACTGTGAGAAGCATGGGAAAATTTAGTTTAAGCACTTTGGCTGCTGTATTTTATACCCATGTTTGTTTTGCTGAGCTTTACTATGATGTACTGCTGCCTATAAAACACTGAAAATCAAACAGGAACCTTTACGGAGCAGCTCTGATATGCTGTTTGTGTTTCCTGCATTTCTCCTGCTGTGTGCTCCAGGCTGCTTCTCTTGTGAAATTCAGTGTCAGTGTTGAGAAATATATTAGATATACATGTGAAATTCAAGCACAAGTCCAGGAGAAAAAAAATACAATCTCAGCTGATTGTAATGCTTAGGCACCCAGCTGCTGAAACAGAGACAGGTACTGAGTATGAAATATTTTTGCTCTTCAATGTGTGAGAACAATTTGTGCTTCAGATTTAAGATCAGAACAGACTGAATGTGAACAGAGACCTGCCCTTATCATGCAGTTACATACTTCTAGGTAATTACAAGTGTTGAGGTCACAGATACATTTTAACTTGCTTGTTTAACTGGGTTGTGGGACAGTAGGTCTGACAATGGAGAACCTATGGACCTGAAACATCTCTTTAAGGCAAATGCTTACAGTCTTACCTCCATATATGAATAGGTGTACTTTCATTATTTTTCTTTGGAAATTTACCCAAGTAGAAAGGAGTTAATGAAATGCTTGTCCCTCTTTTAATACTATTGCATCGTGAACGAAATACGCATCTGAAAATACTTGTTTCAATACCTCTCTGACAGAAATTATATTCAAGCCAGTTCTATAAATTCAGCRTCTGTTTTGGGATACAATGTGCTACAAATATTTGCTATGTAGAGACATTTGCTRTGTCTCTTATTGCTACTCTAATATTGTGATTACAGGCACCTAAGGGTCAGGATGAAGGGAAGAGAAGGTGAGATGGTGTAGCATTCCATCCTCAAGGTAAATGGCAAAGCCTGAGTCCTGTCTCATGTGTGTGTGTGTGTGAACATATGCAGCACAAGAAAAAGAAGGAATTAAAAGACTACGTGCAGTCACAGAACCACAATACGATTATGATGCAAGACACATGATGCRGCAGCTTCAATGATTAAAACGCTAGATGGATTAAAGCTCTTCGAAAAGCATTACAAAGAGAGGAGACAAAATTTTGCACTCCATGTGGAGTTGCTTGAGTGTACACTTATATTTCTAAGGGATGACTGAGAATTTACGGGTCAGGATCAGTGTAYTGGGTTTTCATGGCCAAGATTTGGTAACAGGGTAGGGAGTGGCTACAGGGCAGCTTTTGTGATGGGCCTCTATGTCTGTCAGAGAACTCACTGAAACTCATGGGAGAACTCAATGGAAGCCTTGTTAGAGTGGAAGTAAATAACATGGCTCCTCTACCATTCACAGTCAGTCATTTCACTATAGAAAACAAATATCTTGTCTACACATATTGGTAAATTCCCTAGGAATTGCTTAGGGTATTCCCTATAATTTTTTGTCCTTCACATCAAAATAACAATAGAAGTTCTCAAAATTCTTAGCACTGGGAAGCTACCACGGAGAATGAGAATTCTGAGCCTGAAATGCTCTGCTGTGAGCAAAATGGTAGCAGGTACATAAATCTACATCTTTAATATTCCACTTGCAAGGACTAAGGACAATGAGAAAGCAAATATTTTCTCCTTTTCTTTCTTTTCTTTTCTCTTTTCTTTTCTTTTCTTTTCTTTTCTTTTCTTTTCTTTTCTTTTTTCTTTTCTTTTTTTCTTTATTCTTATTTTTTTTCTTTTTTCTTTTCTTTCTAATTTTCTTTTAATTTTACATGGTCCATGACATCTGGAGATGTTTTTTCTTTTGTAGACTGAGAAAATCTCTTTAAGGAAGAGAGAATTTTCACAACATATCAGAGCAACTGTGGAGAAATGCAGAGGTTAGCAGGCTTTATGTACCATTAATAGCAACTTAAATATTGAGCTTGAATCTTAGTGGTGATTAAGACCATTTTAGCTTCTCATAGTGGTCTAAATGCCTGTATCAATTCATAGGAAACTTGGGTTACAGTCTTTCTGTGTTCTGGACTCTTTTTACCAGTAAGGAAGTGGCTAAATTGTTCCTTGTGAGGTGAATTTATTGGTAAATATATCTCTTCTCATAACAAAAAATGGTCATTTAAAAATAGCAACCCTTTGTTGAAAGGCTTTTAGAAAGTCTATATGTTTGGCTGACTTGCATCTCTAAAATGACTGAAATAATCCTCCCAACCATCCCTTCCTATTATCCAGGATTACGAATAAACCTTTAAACAAATTTACAATCTCTTAAAGGCCTGATTCTCAGCTGGTATAAATTAGCATATATTCACTGAAATGTGTAAATTGGCAAACCTCTGGTGCTAGTAAAGCTATATTGATCTAAGTCAACTAGAAACTGYCCAAGATTCCACTGAAAACTCTTCAATAGTTTGTTTAAAATACTGTATTACTTCCAGGATGGATTATAGGAGTATAAATGTGTTTCCCTGTGGAGGTAAAAATGGTTGACTTTTCCTGTCTCAGTAGAACTTTAATAAATTAGCTGATTTCCACAGGGCTTTCTTATACATGATTACAAAGTGCTAAGTATGTTATCTTTAAGTCTATTTACACAATAGACAATAACAACCATGATTTTAGAACAAAATTATTTTATTTGATTAACAGTAATTAAATAATCTAGTTATATTTACTCAGCTCAGTGAAGATTCTGTTTCTGTGAGCATGAATGATGCTTACACACTTTAAAAATAGACTATGACTAGACATTTTGCTTTTTTAATGCTTCTAACACTCAAGATGGATGTCAGAGACTTTATTTTCTTGCACTTTCAGTTATACTGTACTGTACTGATACTGCTTACCATTTTCTGTTCCTTTTTTCTTTTTTTTTTTTTTTTTAAGAGAGTTTCACACTGTGTGTAAAAGTTTAACAGTTTAACCTACTTCTTGTACATCCACATCACGACACACCAACATCCTTTTCAGTGACACCATAAAACATATGAAGAGTTACGTGAGTATTTTGGCAGACCTATACTCACAGAAGAAGGGTAAAATGGCTTTGTACACTTAAGGGTGGACAGTGTGTCTCTTCTACAAGCAGCATTGCAGAGGGGAAAATCAAGAAATATGGTATACAGGAAACTTGATTCTTCTCTCAAAACCATGCTCTAACTCACTGTTAACCTACAGAAGAGGCCAAAAAGATGACTGCTTGCTTTGGCTGGATTATTTGAAGACTGAAYGAATGAAGTATTTGAATAAAGTTGTATAATTTATAGCATGCTGATGGAAGTACTTACCTGTAACAGAAAGGTCATTCAACTTAGAATAAAATATCCCCAAATGTACCCATAATGCATAGGAAATAGATATTCAGGCATCAGCTCACCTTTTAAATTATATATTTGCTCACATTTCCCTGCAGATGACCATTAGGAAGACCAGAAGACCAGAACTGTACTTTTTGTAACCACAAGCAATATCAGAGAACTTGCATCTTGCTAAGAATATGTCCAGATTAAAGAAAAAAGTAGCACTCTTGAATTACATCAGCCAAAGGTGGACCCTATTTAAAGYACTTTTTACTAGAAATACAGGTTCTATTTAATATATCGAACATTAAGCATGGTTCATGTGGGCCATATTTTTTGATRACACTGTAGATAAAGAAACTTTATTTCAGTATTTATTTAATTTCACTTTTCTACACTATAATTTCAATATATTTTGAACAAACAGAGTTTGTAAAGAGAATTTTAAGAGCACTTTGACAAACAAGAATGAAAATTGTTACATAAAAACTTATTTTGCCTTTTATAGAATATATCCTATGAAGGTCTTCATTCACTGTGAATAATAAATTTGAAAAACAAATATGTTGCTGCTTACTTTTAAGGCATTTTGTAGCTGTGTCTTAGAGTGACTCTATCATGTGTATCCCCTATCATGCTCTATGCCCAAAAAGTAATATTGTGTCTTTTCTGTGCCTTTAAACTGAGCTGGAAAAAAAGGAAAAAAAAAAAAAACCAAACTAACTTTTCAAAACAGTTTCTCAAAGACACGGAGACACTCCTCTGCGTTCTCTGGCTGCAGGAGCAGGACGGAGCACCCTGCTTGTTTTTTTTTCAGCCAGCGATTTCGGGTTTTTTGGTTTTTTCTTTTTCCGCTTCTCTTCCCGCCGTGAGACGGAAAGCTGAACTTTGTTTCCTGGGACTTTGGTTTTTTCCCTTCTTCTCTTCTGAACTGTTCAACAACATCAAAACACATCGAGAGAATTTTTTTTCCCCCTGAGGCCCGGGGGTGGGCCCTCGCCGACCCAGCTCCGAGGAGGAGAGAGACCACACCTACAGAARGACTCTGAAATCTTCCCAAGTTTCTCTCTATAGCAAGAGATTTCATTTCATTATTTAGCATTATTATCCTTTTCCTGTGTGTTTGTTAAATAAATAGTTCTTATCTCATTCACTTTCCTTTGAGGAAAATATTTTTTTTTTTCCCCGAACCCTGTGGGGGGAAGGGTGGCTGTAACCTGGTTTCCTCTCAAAAGATATATTGCTAGATTTTAACCAAACCGGCACAAATACTTATTGGCGTAGTCGGCAGGATTCGAAAGAAAGTGAAAAAACCTGTACTAATTACATCTTAGTTTAAATTTAACTATTTTGTGTTAGAGTAAAGTAGTTACAATGTTAGTTGARTTCATAACATCTCTCTAGCTAGATATACTCACATCTCTTTAGTCCCTAGGCTTGCTTGAGGTACTGGTGATTTTTTAGTCCCATGGCCTGTTTGCCTATCCACAACTTAGTCTGATCCTGTTGCTAATAAAACACTTTTACAGAGCAGGGGCACGAATCCAGATTTCTATTTTGCTGTGCTCAGTGATAATAATTTATAAGAAGTCAACARAAGTACAAGCAATTGTTCAAAGTGTGTATAATAAGCCGTTTCTCCATCCTAACCCCAGTCCTAGTTTCAGTAGCCTGTTTTGAGAGTTTACTGGTAATTACACTCAGTTTGTTAAAAAAAGAAGAAACAGAATTTCCCAGCCTTTCATCTCCCTCCCCTTTAAATTTAATAAATTATCTTTTAAGAATGTTCAGTTTCCCCTAGATGTTAAAGATGTTGTTTATCTAGTAAGCTTCCTTTATGTAGTTTGTAGCTTGTCTAGAATGAGGGCTCAAATTTCCAGGGTGACTGAGGAAACACCTGACCCAAAGGTAAAAAAGCCTGAGTGGGGTGGAGAATGAAAAGATATAAGCCAAACCCTGAAGGAATTCTCTGACCCAATAGCTTAAAATTTCCCCCCTAAACAAATTCAGAACCCAGCTGAGGTGGAGAAATATCTGAGAAAGAAATTCAAAGACAATCCTAAAGAAAAAAAGCTCATTGCAATATGCTGGGCCTTGACATATGCCTATCGCACACTGCTAGGTACTAGAGAGCAGCAGGTAAAGGCAGAGGGGCAGGAAGATAAACCAGCAGACACCCCCGTCACTCAGGCTGCAGCCAAACCAGAGGGAGACACTAAGCCATTGACAGTTGCTCCTGTCACGAAAAAAAAGCACACAACCAAAACTGATCGCCCAGTGAAAGATGATGATGATGCAAGGGAAAGAACCTCAAACCCACCAGCTGACTCAGGCACAGAAACCATTACTGAGTCCCTGTCCATAAAAGACCTTCACAGCCTGAGAAAGGACTACACCCGACAGTTTAATGAATCCATAATAAGTTAGATAGTCCGTATTTGGGATGCTGCAGGTAATGATGTAATGCTGGACGGTGCTAAAGCAAAGCATTTGGGATCCCTGTCACGTGATCCAGCTATTGACCAAAAGATGATACAAGAAGCTGACTCTGCCAGTGTCTAAAGACGGCTCTTGAGTAGTGTGAAGGATAGATATCTGTGTGCAGATGATCTCTATATGCAGCAAACCCAGTGAAAAACCATTGAACAAAGGATTCAATGCCTGAGAGAACTAAAGGTGGTAAAGGTTGTCTTCACAAATAATCCAAAATTAAAAAGTCCAGACCAGGCCAGAGTTAGTCCCCTCACGTGGCGAAAGCTCATACAGCTCGAACCATCAAAATATAAGTCTGCTTTAGCACTGAAGAAACCAGATTATGGTGCAAATGAGACCGTGCAGGATATGGCAACAAAGCTCCGAATATATGCAAACTCTGTGCATGGCCCAACACATGCAAAAATCGSAGCTGTGGAAACATGTGTGCAGAATTTGAAAGATGAAATAGAGAACCTCAAAAAGGGAGATGAAAGAGGGCTTTCTCCATATCTTGGCAGCACAAATCTGAGATTCTGATGCCCAACAAAGACGTTCCCTAGAAAGAAGGTACATCCCACGAAGTGAGCTGTGGAAATTCCTGTGTGACAGTGAGGAAGACATAAAGAAGTGAGGTCCACAGCCCACTTCTGCTCTGGCAGCACGAGTGCATAAATTAAAAGAGCGCAAGTCTCAAAAAAGAAATTTTACCAAAAAAAAGTAACTCCAATTGCCCGTAGCCAATCTATCAGAAATGATAGACAAAAAGATAACCAGAATTAGAAGAGCCCTGCCTCTAACCAAGTAGAGGCCAAAGAAAACCGTATTTTTTAGACTGTGTAAATTCGTTGGCCTGGTACATCAAAAACACAAAAATATGATGCTTTAGTTGACACTGGTGCGCAGTGCACAATAATCCCATGGCAACATGTGAGGGTGAAATCTGTTTCTATTACTAGTGTAACAAGTGAGTCACAAAATTTGACCCTAGTAGAAGCAGAAGTGAGCCTAACTAAAAATGAGTAGAAAAAACATTTCATTGTGACTGGCCCAGAGGCCCCGTGCATTTTGAGCATAGACTTCCTCCAAGGAGGGCATTTCAAAAACCCAAAGGGACTCAAGTGAGCTTTTAGAATAGCTGCTGTAGAAACAAAGAGCATCAGGCAATTGAATACCTTGCCTGGACTATCAGAGAACCCATCTGCAGTAGGCCTTCTGAAAAAGAAAGAACAAAGAGTACCAATTGCTACCTCGACAGTGCATCGCCGACAGTACCGGACAACTCGAAATACTGTAATTCCCATCCACAAAATGATCCATGACTTAGAAAGCCAAGGAGTAATTAGCAAAACCCACTCAACCTTCAACAGCCCCATCTGGCCTGTGCGCAAATCTAAAAGAGAATGAAAATTAACTGTAGACTATCGTGCCTTGAATAAAGTGACTCCACCACTGAGTGCTGCTGTGCCAGACATGTTAAAGCTCCAGTACGAGCTAGAGTCCAAAACAGCGAAGTAGTATGCCACTATTAACATTGCTAATGCATTTTTCTCCATTCCTTTGGCCCCAGAGTGAAAGCCTCAGTTTGCCTTCACCTGGAGGGGCGTGCAGTATACCTGGAACCGACTGCCCCAGGGGTGGAAGCACAGTCC
>RAHM01000012.1:257591-432440 GCA_003713295.1 Parotia lawesii | reverse complement strand
TCTTTTCTGTGCCTTTAAACTGAGCTGGAGAAAAGAAAAAAAAACCAAACGAACTTTTCAAAACAGTTTCTCAAGGACACGGAGTCTCACTCCTCTGTGTTCTCTGGCTGCAGGAGCAGGAGGGAGCACCCTGCTTGTTTTCTTCCGCCAGCGGTTTCGGGTTTTTTTTTGTCTTCTCTTCCCGGCGTGAGACGGAAAGCTGAATTTTGTCTCCTGAGACTTTGGTTTTTTTTTTCCTCCCTTCTTCTCTTCTGGACTGTTCAACAACATCAGAACACATCGGGAGAATTTTTTCCCCGAGACCCGGGGGTGGGCCCCTTGCCGACCCAGCTCCGAGGAGGAGAGAGACCACACCTACAGAAGGACTCTGAAATTTTCCCAGGTTTCTCTCTATAGTGGGAGATTTCATTTCATTATTTAGCATTATTATCCTTTTCCTGTGTATTAGTTAAATAAATAGTTCTTATCTCATTCACTTTCCTTCGAGGAAATTTTTTTTTTTTTCCCAAACCCTGTGGGGGGGAAGGGTGGTTGTAACCTGGTTTCCTCTCAGAGGATATATTGCTAGATTTTTGGCCAAACCGGCACGGGCATTTTTCTTACAAAGCAATCACCACTCATGGTGAAGACCTACTTCCCAGGAAGTAGCTGAACATCGCCTGCTGACGGAAAGTAGAAGATAAATATTTTTTGTTTTCTTTGCTGCTATGTGTGACCTTTATTTCTTAAACTGACTTTGTCTCAACCCATGAGATTCTTGTCTTATTTTTCTTCCCCTGTTCCACTGAACAGAAGAAGTGAAAGAGTGACATCAGGGCCAGCCAAGATCACTCCATCCCATTAAGGCTTCCAGCTTTCAAGTACTTGTGGAGATTAATATTTTCATATAAATTGTTTCATGTTTCAGTTTTCTTCTGGAGTTGAAAAGCAGGGAAAAGAAAAAAATTACCTACAAGCCAATTATTCTGTTGCATGTAGAGGCAAGGCCAGGCAGAAAAATAATTAGTGGGATGTTTCAATATAAAGATCACAAAAGGGATGCCAAAGCTTCTGTTTTCAATTCTASAAGGATGACTGAGTTTTTGTAAACAAATGATATTTCCCTTGTTATATTCTGGGTTTTCTTCTTGGCCTATTATAACATGAGAAAAACTCCCAAAGTAAAAGAAATACTTTCAACAATAGTTTAGTGTCCCTAAGTCTGCATCTAAAATTTCTTTCTGAAATTGTGCAATTAAATGTTGAATATTAACACTGTCTGAGCTGATGGTTTTCTGAAACAGATCCTGTAGATCTACTGAAGTTTCTGTGTAGTGCTGTTCCACTGCATGGAAAAGTGAACCCATTCAAATGGATCAAGGTTAGCATTAGTTATAATATATTATTAGGTTGTTTTTGAGAGTTAATTTGTATAAAAAGAAAACCTTTCGCAAATATTAATTGGCAGACATATTGTGTAAATGACTGAAGGTATTTTTTAGGTACAGTAACTGTAGAGATTTCCATAAATATCTTTCTAGTATTATAGGGAAAATAAGAAAAAATTTAAATAAAAAATTAAAATTAATACCTTCCAATTCAATCTTAATTGCATTGAATAGTATATAACAAATTACATATCTCAAATGTTCTAAGAAGTGCTCTCCACGTATCACGATGAATCAAATCTCAAATAAGCCTATTATTTTCAATGCATATTACAATGATAAAGCAGCCCAAAGTCACACAGCAGTAGTTGAAGATCACAAAGATGAAGATCTAAAGCATTTCTTAATTCTATGTTGATCCACTAATTGTTTCATAGATTGGAGGCCAGACCCAAATAAGGACTTAGCTCCTCCAATGCATAGCCTTTTCAATATATAGGATTATAAAATAATAAAAGTAAATTATAATATTATTTAAAAAAAAGTCTGGGAAAATTAAAGTTAAAGCAGTAAATTTTGTGTGCAGTTTTGATTCTTTTAGGCATTAACAATATATTTTAAAAGAAACTTTAAAATCCAGAGGTTTGGCCCCATGGAGWTTCTAAATGCCAAAGCCCAGTTGTGACCTGAATGGTCCTGCTCACTGAATTTAAACATGAAGGTAACCAATGCTTCTCAACAGATTAATTTTTTGTTTGCTATTACCTCAACAGCTAATATTACAGCTTGTTGTATAGCCAAAATTTCCCAAGAAGAGACAGGATGAGAAAACTTAAAAAGATTTAATTCCTTTCTAAGTCCTACAAACCAGCAAAAATGCATTCTTCTGTCATTTAATAAATACATTTCTGTGATACGCCTGTGAGGGAARGCAAAGAGAATTGGGGTTGTGCAGCTTGGAGAGGATAAAGCTTCAGGTTGACCTAACTGTGGCCTTCCAGAACCTAACAGGAGCCTATAAGAAAGACGGAGAGAGATTTTTTACAAGGACATGTAGTAAAACAAGGGGAAATGGCTTCAAACTGAAAGAGAGTAGGTTTAGAAGAGATATCAGGAAAAAATTCTTTACTGTGAGGGTAGTGAGGCACTGGAGCAGATTGCAAGAGAAATTGTGTATGCCATATCCCTGGAAGTGTTCAAGCATCAGCAACATGATCTAGTGGAGGGTACCTCTGCTAATGGCAGAGCATTGGAACTAGATGATCGTAGATGGTTCTATGATTCTATAATCTTAATTCAAAGTACTTAATTCAAACTGCTTCATAGCATGATAAATACTGGAATTAAAAGTGAGTATGGTTGCCTCTCTACTGCCAGTGTGCCTGAATCACTGAAAGAGAAAAACACTTGCTTATTTGTGAGTACAGGTTACTGAACAACACAGGTATAAAATTCTGAGTCTGTATTGCTATAGCTAAGATCAAGGGATTGGTTTGCTCTAAGTATAGCTGTGATTTCCTTTGTTTGTTTTGGATTCAGCCTACAAAATTTCCCTTAACTTTTCATGTTTTTCATCATAGCTTGTTAATTTTGGAGGCTTTTAAACTGTGTTATCTATTTGTGAGCTATTTTCCCTTTCTCTGCCTCTATACTGCTGGCTTACATAGGTATTGTACAAATGCATAACAAAATCTCCCCCATGTTCCTCATCTTCACAGACTTTGCTGCAGTGGACAGTTCATTTGGCAATACTTGTCTTTACGAACAGACATGTGCCTCTGTGTTTTGGGGTCAGCTTCGGCAAAGTCTTTTTGAAGTGCACTGCAGCTCTTGCCTGAGGTATGTGCAGAGGGTCCTTTTCCATTCCAAGCAAAGGGAAGCATGGGGCGAGTGACAGAGCTGCTTGTTGGTTTCCTGGCAGCCAGTCAAGATCAACTCACCACCCTGTGATACATTTACACCCCAAGAGACCACTATTACTTTGCACACCCAAACAGCAGCCACAGTAACACACACGCTCACACATTAGAAAGCAATAAAGGCTAACGTTTTAGTGTCATAAAGTAATCTTATTAGAAGGGAATACACTGTAACTTTTACAGGGGTGTTACTATCTGCTTACTGTATATTCACTGTCTGCTCAACAAAGGGAGGAAAAATGCATTTAACCTCCGAATTCTTAAAGCGGGGGGGGCGGGAGGGGGAAGATTAAAAAAAAGTAGGATGGAAGAATCTGAGACATCAAACTGCGTAAATGGCTGACAAACAGCCTGATCATTTTTTTCAGCCTTGTCCTTTGTTTTCCCTCCAGATATACCACATCTGTTCATAAGCCTGACTTGTTATGTCATGTTTGATTTAGGCTGTACAGGGCAGGAATCCTTTTTGAGCTGCATCTGAGTGGTATATGACATGTTTACATGTGAAAATGAAATATGCCAGTCGAAGAAGAGGTGTTCATCTCAGCAAGCAGAAGCATAAGCAAAACACTCTACAACATTTTTCTAGAAGCTGGACTCAGGTATTTTACCAAGCTGAAGGACACTTGCATTTTGAAGGCAGATATTTGTATGCAGCCCATGAAGGGTGTAGGACAGCTATTTTGTATGGGTTTGGCAACAGTAATAAACTGAAATTTTCTACCTTACCAAAATAAACATCAAAAAATTTCATGTTTAAGAACTTAAGATTTAGGTGCTTAAAGATTTAAGAGCTTAAAGCATTAAGATTTAAGTGGACTACCCATAATAAAAAGTAAAATAGTATAGAACAGAACTAGTCCTACTTCTAGGGAAATTTATTTTTGAGTCACCATGAGTTGCACAATGAACTCTATCCGGAGGGGAAAAAAAGAAAGAAAAAGACAGAGAAAGCTWCAATGCTGCTATGTAGAGATTCTTTTTTAGCAAAAAGGAGAAATCCTATGTTTTCAAGAATATACATGCTCTCCATTTAATCTATTTTACATACAACTTTCACATATTTTTGGCAAGATAAAACTTACTTAGTTTTTTAAAAAATGTCTTTTTTTTAAAAAAAAAAAGTCTTTCTTTTGTCCTTTCTTTAACTTTTTTTTTCAAGGACATCTAACTGGAAGATAAGTTGTATTTTTCATATTCTGAAGAGATAGGAAAAATGGYAAACATTTCTAGATTTTCATTATTTTTATTATAATTTCAAACTGGTACCTAATGGGGCAGGGACTGAAAGTCTGGGCACACAAGGGAGTCACATTCCAGGGATCCTATTCTTTTGACAGCCAGTGTGCAGGCTCAGAGCAAAAATTTTCATTTCAGACCACAGACAAAGGGTTTTAAGGCCAAGGTCTCAAGATCAGGAGTTTCCCATTGTCCCTCACTATGACTGTGTAGCAAGCTACAAATTCATATAGAGAGAAACTTCTTCATTGCATGTCGTTCTCGGACACGAAAGAAACACGCGGGACACAGTTTGTCAGGTCAAGCAGTCCAGGGCAGAGAGGCCAGAACAGAGCTCCGAAAGAAAGCTCCCAGGAGAGCTCAAGGAGAGAGAGAGCTGGAGAGCGAGAGCGAGCGCCCCCCTCTGCCCTTTGTCGTTTATTTATATGTTCTTAGNATTGCACATGCCCTTAATCTGTCCTTCAGGTCTGGTCCATAGTTACTACAGACCTGAAGGGTGCATTAGCAAATAGATGTATCCCTATAACATGTTTGACAGAACTTTATATGTAGGGTTTTTTTAGAACACTATAGCTTCAGAAATCTTATGTTTTATCTCACCTTATTTGGGTGGGAAAAAAATTAATGTGACCGAGAAGTGTCTGTGGGAGTGGTGCTGGATGGATAGCTGGCAGGAGAGACGGCAAGAGTTACTGGGGAGTGGGAAGTTTTTAACAGCAAAACCTTGGCATGTGAGTAATAGGTTATTTCACCATTTTACTAATACTGTTGATGTTAACAAGGACAGACCTGTCAACAGTGTAGCTGAACTACTGACATTTGTCATCTCTTGTCAGCTTTCACATCTCTTTTCAATTGGGGCTGTACTTTCCTAGAATGTCAGATTTTTGAGAAGGACCCATTTATGATACTCGTAAGGCAAACACAAGGGTACAATGAAGTGGATTTCCATGAGTAATTACATCTGTCAACAGTGGCAGTATTTATGATCCAGAATCATTAACAAGACACAGAATCTACCAGGGTTTTGCCTTTACCATCTGAATGAGTGACTGCTATTGTCAGCCACTGAATGCCCCGAGGAAAGGTGGGGATGACAGCTTTCTGAGGCCCCAGCGAGAGTGGCAATGTGAAAAACAAGCGAAGAAGTTGGTATTGCCTTGATTCATACCTGCAGAACTGTTAGCCTCAAGCAACACAGCACGATTGGCTTATGCATGATTGCGTTTTGAGTGTTAGTTTGATTTTTGTATACAGGCTTTCAAGGACAGAATGAAAACAACTATTCATAAATACAGTCCCAGTTCCTTTTTCTGTTGTCTGGTCTAACTGAGAGCAGAGGTTCTGATGTCAATAGAGTTGGAATTTTAGGTATGAAATTTCTGTGTATATGTATAATTTCAATGATGACAAAAGGAGCCTGGCTACTTGACTTTCTCAAAGGTGTAATGAGCTAAAATTTTTAGGTACTATGAATATCTGTTGTAATAGTATTCCATTCAGCACTTTTTATCAGACAGCAGAAATGTAGTAATATGCATTTAAACCCTGATGGTATGTACTAGCCAAACTCTCACTCAAGACCAGGATCCACACCAGGATCCAATTATTAAGTGAGACTACCTCAACCTAAGGTGCTCATCAACCTCCTACAAACAGCTGTAGCTGCAGGGCAGGCACAAGCCCTATAAATTAGACCCTGGGAGGAGCTGAAGGTAGAGGTGGTTGTTCCTGGTTGCTGTGTGCTGCTGGAGCTCTGCTCTGAGAAATTGTAATCTGAGACTCAGAAGACTGCGAGCTCTGGCGCACAGAAATAGTATCCCTTCTGTAGTTACTTTTTGCCTATCCAAGGCTGATATGAGAGCAATCTCATGGATATCTATCGATAGATRATACAGATAGATGTAGTCAGAGACAAAGATATGAAAAAAAATCCCAGGAAGTAATAGCAAGGAGGGGTTAATTCCTGCAGGGATAAAAAGTCTTTTGTCTACTCATTAATTAGATAAGGACTCCAGGAATGGAGGTGAGTATGAATTGCGTCCATTTGTTTGGGTTTGGCTTTTTTTCAGTTAAGAATATCTTAAACATTTGAGATACAAGTATGGACACATAATCATAGTTTGTCTTTTAAAAAATGAGACCTACAGGAAAATACATTACCCTTTAATACATTTTCAGAAGACACTTATTTTTTCTAGTGTATAATGAAGTTTATAAAAAGAAAAGTTGTTTCTGTAGACATTAATAAGGAAAACCAACTACAAAACAGCAAAAGTTGTTAACAAGTAAGAATTTAAGAACAGATACTGTTCCTAATGCCCTACTGCAGGGGATTGTGCTTCTGCATTTCATACAGCAAAATTAACACTAACTGGATCAGGAGAATAGTAATACTGTCATTTGGCCTTAGTGTCAAGCCCACAGATTTGTAGTAGTCTTCATCAAAAGCTGTAGTRATACCAATGTGAATTCCTTAGACTTTGCTTTCTGTAATTTAGTAATCCATGGTCTTGGGTTCCAGCAAAATTTAGGTTGGATACAATGGTGTCAGTTGATTCAGGGCAGATTACAAAGCAAATCAGATTTTTAGGGCTAAGAAGGAAAGTTAGATTTACTAAAGTAAAATCCAACAGGAATGCATAACTTCTGAGATCAAAGTAATCTTCGAGTTTTTGTTATCCAAACCTACCTTATAGCAATAATTACATTAGCAATAGTTGACATTTGAATACATCATAAGCATTTTAGTGGCAATTAAGATTTTTACAATACTTTGATTCATACTTTACTACCAGTAATTTCATGAAAGAAAATCAGCTTGAAGAAGAATAATTTGGTGTGTACAGTGAGAAACAGTGACTATAACCTGATTAATTATAAGCAAAACCTGGTAAATTAGGCTGACATTATCATAGTACTGATTTCAATTTAAATTAAGTTTTGTGCATATACATTATTTTTTACGTTCACAGAAGTTAATTTCTGCTTAATATCATTATATTGTAAATACCGATTGAATTGGGATACATCTAGAACAGTGGAAACAAGGCTTCATTTGAGYTAATGAAGATATATTTATTTCTAGGTATATTTTCAGGTCCTCAGTGGGATGGCTTGAAAGCAGGCTGAAACACAGCATGCTCAGTGACCTTTGTTCCATCTGTTCACAAAAGGGCCTTGTGATACCCATAACTCAGCTTCTACGTATGTCACCCAAGAAGTCTTAAAAAACCTTGTCCRTCCTCCATCAGTGATGGAACATGATACATCTTCAAGGCATGCAAAATATGTGTTGATGGCTTAAAGCTAAGCAGACAATTTGTGACCATTCCCAGCTCATCCACAGCACCTGTAAATCTGTTCTTGATTTCCTAAAACAAAGAATTGGTGTTTTCTGTTTCAGATGCTGTATTTTTTCTCTTTTTTTTCTATCACCTGTGCCTGAACATAGAATCTTGAATCTAGTTCTGGGATCCACTATACAGGAAMGACACGTGTCTGTCAGAGCAGGTCCGAAGGAGGACCATGAAGACRATCAGAAGGCTGGAGCATCTCTCCTATGACAACAGGTTGAGGGAGCTGGGGTTGTTCAGCCTGGAGAAAAGAAGGCTCTGGGAAGACCTTATTGTGGTCTTTCAGTTCTTAAGGAGGGTTTATAGGAAATAGAGGGGTCTTTTAAGAGGATCTGTAGTGAAAGGAAACAGGGCAATGGTTTTAAACTGAAAGAGGGTAGGTATAGATTGGCTATTTAGATTGGCTGTAGTCTTTACGAAGAGGTCAGTGTAATAATGGCAGAGTTTGTCCTGAGAAGATATTGATGTCCGATCACTGGAAGTGTTCAAAGTTAGGCTGGATGGAGCTTTGAGCAACTTAATCTAGTGGAAAGTGTCCCTGCCYGCGGCCAGAGTGTTGGACTGAATGATCATTGATGGTTCCTTCCAATCCAGTCCACCCTATGGTTCTATGAGAAATGGACAAGCAATAATTTGGAAAACAAGAACATCACATTTGGCACAGGCAGGATGAAACACATATGTATACATACAATTCAGAATAGGAGCAATCTAAATTAGTTCTACCATTGACTTTGTTGGTATGAATATGTGATCTCCATTAGAAAGAAAATAAATGTATTCTAGCTTATATTTATTACAATTTGTTTGGTTTCTTTTTCTCAGAAGAAAGGGTTACATTTTTAAATATCTGTTAGTGTTACCTAAATGAGTTAGCAGTTCATGATGCAACCGTTTTATATAGTGTTCAAAGAAAAGAGCACTCCTTTTGTTTAAGTTTGCATTATATGAATTTGTTCATGGGAKGCTGCTCCCGATTACGGAGGAAAAGAGATGGCACTGGTAAAGATGTATTTAGATCACTACTGTATATGAAAAGACGTCATGTGTAGGAGAAATATATAAACAAAAACACGCAAATTGGTTTAAAATATAAGTCCTAAAAGAGGGTATTTTTACAACATCAATATAGAACTATTTGCACTAACACTGATACTATTGTAAGAGGACAATATCTTAGACCCTTACTACTATTAAGGAAAATGAAAATCATAATTAACACTGAGAGCTCTAATAAGCTCATCAAGTATTGAATCCTTAATGTGTGCATTTAGTTCAATGTCTGCCTCTGTTGAAACCAATTAAGTAAATTAGAAGTCACTTTTTAATTATTCTCTTATTATATTTTAACACATTTACTAATTGCTTAAAAGTTCTTTTTGTAAAAGGACTGAAATCAGATTTCTGGCCTAGCAGTCTTCTCATGTCATCTCATATTTTTCTGATTTATTTGTTGGAAAATGAAATATTGAGACAATTGTTCTAGCAATATTTGTGTCTTTGTAGGTAACTAGATTTATGTGTTTCTAACTTAGAGATAAAATATTCTTTCATATTCTGATTTTGGAGATTTTTTGGAGAAGGAATACAAAACTAAATTCATGTTTGCACTACATATTTGACACTCTCACCACACATAATTTTCACCTTAGAAGGAAGTCAAGAGAAGACTAAAATTCCCTGAATACTGCAAGTTCATATCTGGCCTATCTCACATTAAAATCCACAAAGGAAATATTACCTCAAACAATATTGACAAACAGTCAATAGGTAGTAAATTTAGAACCCCACTTCAAATATTCCAAAGGAAAATGAGTCAGTCTCATTTTTAAATATATCTGATTCGAAAATGTATATGCAATTTTTTTTCTGTCAAAACAGACAGAAAAAACTTTGGTTTTCAGTTCAGATCYCAAAACAGTAACAGCAAAAGACATGTCAAGTACTAACACAACTATTATTTTCCTTTCATGGGTATAATTCTTCATCCATTACCTGCTTTTCCTATAATTTTAATCATACAGTTGGGGTTTGTTTTTTTTTTGGTTTTTTTCTTTTTTTAAATTTCAGTTAAATTTTAACAGAATATTATGATTTTTACATACCTTCACCCTTTTCCCTGAGTCAAGTTTCTAGTTCTCCATCTTTTTCTAGGAGACAGCAGCATGGAGAAGAGGATTGGGTCAAATCACGAACAACAAAGAATCAAGACAATGCAAAAGTAATTTGTTGTCTGAGGTCCAACACACAGTGGAATTTTGTGTAAGGAGTGAGCTGCTTTAAATTTTTCTAGTGTGTATATGGGCAACCAACCTCTGAACTTTCAGTGTTCCTATAACAGGAAAATTTTTCCCTAAGTAAACATAAGAAATAAGAGATCCCTTGAATATGTAATTAATATAACCACTTATTGTGATGGTATTTAGTTTCTGTGTAACTGAATACATTTAGTTACTGTGTAGAAATGTGTAAAATTTCTTCCAATTTCATGCACCTATCTGCAGGTACCACCTTCCTAATAGATAGTATCTGAAGGCTTCAACACACATACCCAAATAGCATTCCTCTGCATGGTTTTATACAGTTTACAACTCTGTATTCAACCGTATTAACATTCATGTACTACAGTGAATTAAAATTAAAAAACCAGTAAAACGTCTGCTGTGTTTTTGGAAGATATTTGTCAAGTTAGACCAGAAGACCCAACAGTACTGATCAGTGGTGTACAGATCAACAAGGCTACACATTATAACCACTAAAATTATTTTTTTCTTCTGTTGGATCATCTCCATTATTTTTTCTCCATATAGGAATATGAATTGCTAATTGTATTGTGTGAAAATACAAATTAACACAAAATGAGAGCAATTTTGATCTCAATGTTGAGTTATCTGTAGACACTGAAAATTAATCTCAATACTATAATGTAATATTAGCATACAGAAAAAGTTGTGTTGAAAATTCATGCCAAAATAACATCTCACTATATTACTAAATGTAATAGAGTTTAATTGCAGACATGATATTTGTTAGCATTCATCAGAGTTCTCTTTTTTTTTCTGAATTTTTGTTCAATACCATAAGATTCATGATCTTTTCATATATTCAGTTACATGTGTTGTACAAAACATACATGCCTMCTGTTCATTGACAAAATGGAATAAATTCTGGCAGCATTCAGAAAAGCACAAATTCAATTTTTATTATTTTTAAAGAGTTATTTTACCTGTGAAATTAAAGAAACACACAGAAATATTCTGATTAATTTGATCAATTCTAGGCTTGCTGGCCTACACAAATTTTTACAAGCAGTGTTTAAATCTATTGGAATTTTTGATTCAAGCACTTATATAAATACATGAAACAATTTGTGACAAATAAGTCACTGTGAAATGGTGTACTACTGAATTTGTACTCAAGAAGAACGATAATATTTTAGTTCAGTTTATTTTTCTATTTAAAAGGTAAGATATAATAATCTAATAATTATTATCATCTCTTTTCTCTGAGTACATATRTATTGTATGCTACAAAGCATCATAATATATTTCTATTACTGCATTCACTGATCTGGCCACATAGAAAAAACTCAGTATATATTCAGGATAAATCATATGTGTAATACTTAACATGGATTCTGAATAAAATATGTGTATGTGCTTACTTTTACCAAGATGCAGAAAATCCTTTACCAGTGCAATGTTATAAAAGAAAAGCATATTATTTCATATAGGCCTAAGCCTCAACTTTAACATCCAGTTTCTCCTCCTAGTGAACTAACCTTTTGTCTTGCTATGCTTGACAGTAAACAGCCTACGGTGATTTTTCCCTTAAAAATATTCCCATCACATGTTGTACTGTCAGAGTGATTTAGGCCACTGTTTCTGAAAATGGTTGAAGTTGCTTCCTTTTGCTGCACAAATATTTACATGATGAAAGCAATCATATATTGTGTGTCTCATTAAAGACATTTTCTAGCCTTATCACAGCTTCTTAAAATAAGTGACAAACTTCATATGTACATAAATAAACTTATCTGGAAATCTATCATAAGAGAAGCTAAAAGAAACAAGTTGTATAATCAGAGTATCTTGCTCTGTGAAGGATGACTGATAAGGATTGTTGTGCTCATTTAGATTTATGTCCCTGAAAGAGCAACATTAGTGAGTTACATGTTATTAACATTAGATTATTCATATCAACAAGAAAATATTATTGCTGAGAACCAAAAAAAAAAAAAGGGGTTGCAGAAGTTTTAATTTTTCAAAGACTTTGTTGTAGATGAATAATAAAGACTAGCTTTTCRAAGATTTTGGTGGTATTGCTGAAATCTCATCCTCTTTTTTTTTACTTCCTGAAATAATTTGGTTTTGGGGAAAAAAATATAGTATCTTAGAAGCATATGTTCTAGGCTTTTTAATTTCTTGTTTAACATGTCACCTGAATGAGCAGTCTACAGTGTACTCTGGCATTTCAACACTAAGGAGGAAGTTGGTATCAAGTTATTAAAGCATACATTATATTACTAAGGAATCAGGAAAACAAAAAGATAAAGCTCTTAATTTTCACTTCTGTGAGACATCATAGTGCTATTTTTAAAACTAGTTTTTTTAACAACTTGGTTTATTCTGACCTAATGTGACAAGTATGTGAAAAACTCCAAGGCATAGGATTCAGTCTGTAATGTATATGGAGAGGTGAACTAGATGACCTTTAAAGGTCCCTTCCAACCCAAGCTATTCTATGATTCTACAYAGATTTACTCACGATAGAGTAAGTAGGTGTGCTGGGAAATATGAGTAGATCAAAGTAGTGGTAGTGCATATGGCATATAAAATTCAGCATACTTGCCAATATGGATTAACTATGTAAGCACACTAGTAGGATACCTGTAAAAATGCCTCCTGATTATTAAGGTTTGCCTTCCTTTTCTCAGACTTTATTTCCATATAGTGATGTTTTAAAGAGACCTGAGCTGAAGTTCTGCATAACAGTCTGCATCACCCTGGATTTTGGGCAACTTTTGGTTTACATGATTACCTGATTCTGAGAAAATGGCTAGAGTTCTTGAGCTTTTACACTGTGCTTTACGGTGCTTTGCAGCTGTTTGGAACTGGCTGTGTCTGGCAGAGGGCAAGCCCTGCCTGGTCTTCTCRGAGGCCCTTCCTGCAGCCTACCCCATTCCCAAAATCTTGAAACCTATACCAAATTCAACCACCATTATAGTAAAAAAGTATATGCTCATGYATAAGAATTCCCTGTATCTCTACCTTGCTCATTGCTTCTCATACTTTCACTGGCCCCCACTAAGAAAAGCCTGGCTTTATTTCCTTTGTTCCCTCACCATCAGATATTCGTACATATTGTCAAAATCCCATAAATACTCCAGACTTCACTCTACCAAGCTGAACAGCCCCAGATTTCTCAGTCTYTCCTCATGTGACAGATGTTTCTGTTCCTTCATCATCTTGGTGGCCTTCCCCTAGACTCTCTCTAGTATGTCCATGTCTCTCTTGTACTGAAGAATCCAGAACAGGACCCTGCACTCCAGATGGCCTCACCAGTGCAAAGCAGAGAGGAAAGATCATCTTCCTTGACCTGCTGGTGACACTTTTCCTAATGTAACAAGAAGCTCTTGTCTTTCTTTGCTTCAAGGGTGCATTGCTGCTTTCTGTTCAGCTTGTTTACTAGGACCTAGAGGTTCTTTTCTGCAAAGCTGCTTTCATATTTGAGTTCCCCTAGAACGCACTGAATATACCATCAATGCTAACTCTTTTTTTACTGTTCTTTTCAGTTATTTATTTTAAAATCTCTTTACTCAGGTGCAATACTCTGACTAATCCCCACTAAAAATAGTTTCAATGTTCAAATCTCTCTACTGGCCTCTCTCATGAACTTTGAAGCAAATAATTAATTTAGCTTCATTTGCACTGGTTTTGTACTCTTGAAATCCTATTTTACACTCTGATTACCGCTCATGCCTTTTTGATTCTCTGGCAGAATCCTTGATTCTGACTTTTTGATGAAAAAAATAAATTGCATACCATGAAGGAAAAAGCATTTCACAGCAATTTTTCTTACACAAAAATATGATTTGTGACTATCCTATGATAACTGCTATATACAGAAATCTTAATAATAATGTCTTGAAAAAGTTTCTGGCTTCCTCAAGACTCCAAAAATCATGACCTATATGAAAACTCATTGCAAAGGGATGCTATAAATGGCCACTGACTCCAAAACCTCTGGCCTCTACTGTTAGTTTTTAGAACCCAGCCTCAGTGCACACTGAGAGACACAGACACAGAGACACACAGACACAGCACCAACAGGGCCAGTCACACAGCTGGCCGCAGACAAGATGCTGCCTTCAACAGCACCCACATATGAGTCCCACCAGCCACAAGCCCAGACAGCCACATCCCCTTCTCTTCTTGGGCTGCCAGAGGCAGGACGGCACCAGTGGAGCAGTGTAGAGGCAGAAACATCACACTCTCAAGGCTGACAAGCAGAAACACATTTGTGAATCCCTCAAGAACTGGTCTGATACCCCTACCTGCATCCCAGCTTCTCCTACCTGCACACATCTTTCTTACATTACAGACCCTCARGTCTGCACTCTTACCAGTGTTGGAGCTCAAGTTTGCCTGTAGCTTTCTCATAGCCATTAACTAGCGCGWCTTGTAAGGACCGAATCTTATCTTTGTCTCCATCATGTTTGTCAGATTTATTTCTCTGTGTATTTCCTTATGGCTTCCTCATTTTCCTTAATACCCAATTTGACATCATCCTTGATCAGATAATTTTACTGGAATAAACATTYCCACATTTCAGGTACTCTAATCAGTCAGCCTGACTCACCAGGTTTGGTTCTTGTTACTGCCTGTTTAACTATTTTTATGTCTGATTTATGTCTCTCTGYGTTTTGTTTATGGCTTCCTCCTTTTCTTATTATCCATTTTTGCATTTAAAAGTCACAGATACATACCCTTGAGGGAGCAGAACATCTCTCTTCCACTTTTTACTGCAATCCATTTCTATGCCATAGTTTAATGGCTTCTAGGGTCCATCGGTRTTCAAAGACAGCTTATTTTTCTCAGGGACCCTGTAGCTGAGATACTTAATTCTGATTGACATTTATTCTTTTCTGTTTGCCTAGGACTATCTGTAAATATTGAAAATGTTCTTTTGATATATTTGATAGTGTAATGCTATTACTTAAGTTCTCCAGGTTTAGGTATGGAATTTATATACAAGGCAACAAAAATTTTCCGTGTAAATCAAGGATCAGAAGGTTAATGACAATAAATTTATATGTTGCATTTGTTTTTTTCAAGACATAATGTGATATCTTAGCTTGCTCTATTTACTATATCTACCAAATACAATTGTAAGGTTTTTCTGCTGAAGCATATTGCATCATCCCAATTATTATCTTCTCAAACAATAATTGAAATGCTTATAATAATTCCTGTTATTTCATTTACCACTGCTCTGCAAGATACCTACATTTTTAGTCAGATAGTATTTGTACAGAAATACTGCTTGGACTTGCTTCAAGAACCTGTTTCAGTGCTTTACACTTGATAAGATCTTTATATTTTTTATAGTTTCTTCTGAAATACTGGGTTTTATGACTTCATTTCAAAATTACTAAATTGTACACCCATTCGAACTTCTCAGATTTCCTATAGTTTTTAATTTTAARACTCTATATCTCTTTTTTATTGCTTAAACTAAGTTGTATTAGGCATGTTCCATTTTCACTTAGGTGAATCCTGTKTCTAAAGGAATGGCTCTCTGTCATTTTTTTTCTTTCCTAACATACCTAAACTTCCTCCATGCATTATTTTTTTAAGGATAAATTCAGACTGACTTTTATGAAGTTGAATTTTTCCATGATACTAAAAGCATTTCAGTGGTTCATACATTTAGTCACCTACGTAATCATGCCACTCCTCTCTAGTTCTTAAAAGGGGAATATGAACAATTAAAGTTTTTGACCTTCCTCACTTCATGGTCAGGAACTTAGCTGAAGATGAATTAGGATGGTTGATTGTGCCGGTGTTTTATTCATAAGGGCAAATATAGATRAGAGTATTTCAAAACAAGCCACAAAATATTTATGTGGGAAAATTGAACATGTCTAATGCATAAAGGTAAGAGGTTACTGCAAGCCTACAAAATGTCTAATAGTCTAAATAAATATCCAAGAGTACCATTATTAGTGTGTTTACCACACTGTTATCTGCGTGGTACTGCCTACTTTTCCTATGGCTGAAGACTTTATCCCCAAAGAACAGAGTCATCTCATCTCTGCTGTTTGTTACAGGAGAACTCCAGTTGACATAAGTCCTAAACCCTGTCAGGAAGAGTGCTAGCAGYGGACGATCATACACTTGAGCTAGTGCCTTGGTTCTGTTTAGTTCACAGGTGCAACCATAGTGGCTCTCTTTTGCAGCCTCTACCTTTCATAATATTATGTTTTATTTGTTTTCCTTWATCCCCTATTTTTCTGACTAACCTATTTTTGAACCAGTTCTCTGCCATGTAGTCACTAATTCAAGCTTGCAGGTGGCTCTTCCTTGCCATGGTTTAGCACTGGCAGACAGCTCATCCTCATTTATCCACTTTCTTCCTCCTCACAGCAGGGGTGGGAGAGAGAATCAGAAGAGCAGAAGTGAGAAAACTCACTTTAATAGGTAAAGCACACAAGCAAAACAAAACAAGGAATTCATTCACCACTCCCCATGGGAAGGTGGGTGTTCAGTCATCTCCAGGAAAGCAGGGCTCCATCACATGTAATGGTGACTTGGGAAGACAAATGCTGTAATTACAAATGTACCCTGCTCTTCCYTTCCTGTTCCCTCCCACAGTTTTATTGCTGAGCATACGTGACACCATACGACATGGAAYATCCCTTTCTTCAGCTGGGGTCAGCTGTCCTGGCTTGCTYCCCTCCTAATCTTTTGTGCACCCTCAGCCTGATCACTGGTGGGGTGGTGTGAGGAGCAWAATATCCTTGATATTATTGTCCTCAGACAATAACTAAGACTTGGGTGTGTTATCAACACTGTTTTAGTCACAAATCCAAAACACAGCACCATGGAAGCTACTCTGGAGAAAATTAAGTCTATTGCAAGACAAAGCAGTACATTYGCAGTAAGTCCCAGGGGAGTAGAGTAAGAGTACTCCTATTGCCTTAATGTAGTTTACAGTGCCTTRGTTAGTCCCTGGTGTAAGAAAGAGAGACACACAGAGTATTCCAGAAAGCAACTCAAAGGATCCAAGTGTCTTTATTCTTATCTATGCAGAAGTTAAGGAAATGGAAGCATTCAATAATAATAAAATATTAGAACACCTTGTTCTCTCCTCTACCAATGTTTACGTCCTTAAGTACCCTGGTAGAATCTAAATACAATTTTCATCATTACGTTGGCAAAGTGGTAGGGGGAGATTGCGTGACCTGAAAACCAAATGCCTGTGATATTTCAAAATYACTTAAACCACAGTTTTCTGTATGGTTTGAATACCTGTTCTCTGTATTCGCAATAGATAGAACAGATCAGAAAAACAGTGAGAAAAGGAGAACCTTAACAGGTGAAGACAGAAGTAAGATATAACACAATGTATTCCCCTGCACTGATGATCTCTCRTCTTCCAGTCATGGAAAAATTAAGATATGATTGATAATTCTGCTGTTATGAAAAAAACCTAGCTGAGGTGTTTTTTTTCTTTTTCAATGCTAGCAGGATAAAGAAGGATTTATTATGATGCATTTCAGAGAAYAAAACATGATGAATTAAAAGAACCAGAAGATTGATCATAAGGAAGTTGTTTCAAGAACAAYGCAGGCAAACTATTATTGTTCTCTGTGTGGAAAATACATATTCTCAGCTTTACAGGTTTTTAAATGGACTTTGATCCTAGAAGCCTAGCATGGCACGATGTCCTGACAAGCATATAAATAAAAGCTCTAGTATGTTTAATCAAAACTAGAAATGGAAGATTTCTTTCTGAAAAGAGAAACTTCTCTAAGGAATATAATTACATGAGAGAACTAGAGTTATTTAATGATTCAGGCAAAATACAGGAAAATGCATTTGGGGCAATGTGATTCAAAACTTCAGATATTTCATTTTGTTGGAAACAGACATTAATATATTCTTGAACATGGATGAAGAAGGGGATAAAGAGGCACGTTAAATAATTCAAACCCCAAATGATACATTTGTTTTAAATTTCTGTTCTCTGTCTAGCATCTAGTTTTGTAGGTTGAAGACAAAACAGAATATAGTAGACTGTCTGAAAAAAAAATATTTTTTAAGTATTTATATTTCAAATTGTTTAACAACTGAACAAAAAATTTATTTACACAGAATCTCTTCTAGTTAGAATATAGCTTCAATATTGATACAGAAAAGAGGGAGATTTTGTGTATATCTGCAAATTGAAATATTTATTATAGTATTTGGAATTTTACCTCATAAGCATAAGGTTTTCTTTTCTATGATCTGCCTCTGCCACAGGTGTAAATTCCTGCCAAACCCTGTGAGCTCCTTTTCAAAACATAGAAACATATTCATATGTATCAATCTCTAAATACGGCTCATGGAAAGCCTTACTTTTAGGTTGCTACATTCATGGAGTTAGTCCATCCTTGGCCTTGCCTTCCATTCATGGAGTTAGTCCCTCCATCCTTGCTTTCCATTCTTAAAAGTGTTATAGAAACCAAATCAAAGTTTTGGGGGTTTTGGTTGGATATTTTTAAAATTATTACTTGCAAGGCTTTTAATAAGTCTTTCTTTAGCTGCATTTGCTGTCATTAGCGGCTATAAACTTTTTAAAAAAATAGAGTTTTAGTTCATACTTGGCAGGAATTCTTACAAGCCATTTTAACAGTGTGGCTTACATTTGTTTGGGGCGTATTGGAGCTAATGGAGTTGGAAATCCATGTTTCATAGCTGGAAACCCCAGCTGTCAAAAGCACATTTCCATTTTGTCTTACTTGCACATTTATCACTATTGAGTGAGATCCTGGTTTACAAGGGCRTATGTTCTAATTATTTTCTGAAATTATTTAATGTTGTTTTCCTTTTTCTTTTTTCATAGTCTTTGTGGGGTTTTTTTCTGTCCAAGCATGATTAATGGTTTTGTAGGACACATCACCTTTAACAGCTGTTTCTTCTTTACTTCTGGGCAACCTCTATGGGGTAAGTTCCCTTGCCCTGCCTGAAAAATTTCTTTTAAAATRGTCAGAAATCTCTTGTAGTAACTTATATTTGAATGTTAAATATGACACAGGTAATTGGCTACAATTCCCCATGTCATATACAGTACTATGAGGTACAATTTCTTTGTAGCTCTTGGTATCTGATGCATACGTGATATTATCTTAATACAGAAGATGTATCCACTCAGATCATTTTGACTGCATTCACCTGCAAGAAGCTTATCTCTCTTCCTCTCCTGTCCCTGAAAGTTTATTGAAGTTTATAGAACACTGACGTGTCAAATATTTAATATTTGAAAAGAATKATCTTATTTTAGTACCTGTTTACTGCATTTATTTAATGAATTAAATACAAAATTAGACACTTGAATGGAAAAAAAGGTGCCTGATTACACTGGTTTAGTATAACATTTATTTTAGAATTTTCAGACTTTTTTTGTAGCAGTCTAGGAGCCAGAACTGAAAGAGATCTGAAATTATTTTTTTCTAGCAAGTGTCKGTTGCAGAGGCATTAAACCTCTAAAACCTCCAAGGACTCATCCAGCACGTGTTTTAGTGTGACATCTCTTTATTCTAAGAATCTGTGTAAACAATGTGGTAAATGTGTTTCTAACAAAATTATAACAGTTCAGGGAGGTGTTGACTCATGTGATTTGGGGTTATCTATACATATTACAATAACATATAAATTTGGGATAACACAAGAGAGTAATGAAATAAGTAACTGCAGAAATAACACAGACTTTTCAACAAGGAAACCAGAAGTCTTTATAATGGCTGTAGTACTGTACAAAAAGAAATTAATAAATTTCAAAATAGCAGCAGTTAAAGGATTAGCTACTTCTTTAAACAGCGCTAAAAAATGCTTCCCCTATTTTTCTGTTTACTGAGAATTAATTTTGTTACAGTAGGATATCTAGCTTATGTGTCTCTTATAAATGCAAGCTTTATCTACACTGCATTTTGAGAAAAGTCTTTAGAGTACTGGACATACTAAACACACTTCTCTGCTATGTATAAACTGAACCTTCAAGAGCAGGCTCTGGCACAGGCAGTGCACATCCTTCAAAACACAGAGGCAGTGAACCTTCTTCAAAAATATCTTCTTATTATTMATTTTCTATTGTTGTGTGGTATAAAACCTATCATCATAGTAATTTTGATACATCTAAGCAAAAATTAGACACAATGACAACTTGATAGCCTATGTAGAGGGAAATATATGACGAAACTGAATAGATGTGTTGCGTTTGTATATATATGTATATACACACATGAGGTGTACATATGTATACACACATTCCAGTTTGGAAATAGGTATCTCTGTGACGAGACTATTTAGAAGACTAAATGTAGTTCATTAAAATATTTAAGAAGAAAGCCATTTATTAACAACATTTTGCGCTAATGGCTAATTCTTAATCATTATCACTATTTATTGCTGCAAATAACACCCTGCTAGGTTTTAACACTTCTAAATTAGCTTTGAGTATACATTGCAGCAGAGGTGATGATAAAATGCACAAAAGTGAGCACTGAAGCATATAATCTCTTTCTTCCCCAGCTTTCCCTACTTATGCCTGGTGTTCTTATGTTGTTCGCTCACCCCTCCCTGATCGTCTGCCCCTGATGTTGATTAATCTTGTTTTCAGTCTTGCCAGTCATCCTTCTGCTGTGCTCAGTAGGATACCTTGCCTTTTTGCAGTCCATTGTACTTATTTTTCCCTTTGTTCTGTATCTGAAAATTGCTGCATGGGTCTCTGTTCACACATTTTTATATGCCCCCTAAGTGCAATTCTACATGTCTTTGACCCATTGGTGGTCAGATTGCTCACATATTTTGCAAGACATTTATTTTGTGTTCAGCTATGCCGTCACAGTTAGAAAGTGCTTATGCTTTGCTAGGAACTCCGACAAGTCTAAATGCATGCTTCCATTTGGATTTAAGGCTACCCAACACCAGTTATATCCTAATTAGAAATGTTATTACTTATAGATACCACAATCCTGKTTTTTTGCTGCATAGGATCTTAGAATAGCAATGAAGGTCAGTGACTTACTTTTTGTGTGTGAAACCAGCATGATGCTGAAATAGCAGGACTACTAATAAATCATCAAAGGTAGTAAGGTAATACTTATTGAAGGACAGAGCCTCCAGAGATAGGTGTTTCAACATTTTCAAAGTGCAGATACCCAATATATGTAAAACATATTAAAAACTATAAAGCAAAAGCATGTATAATAATTTTAAGGAGACCTTTCCCTAAATAGTAATTTTTTATCTTAGGTACATTCTTTTTCCTGCAAAAAATCACTCTGGGTAAATAATAGTTATTTTACTAGACTGCGTAGATTGCAATTAAACAGAGACTCTCTCCAAAATTTTGCTGGTGTAACAAGCTGGTGCATTTAGGGGAAATAGATTTTATCACATAGTAAAAACTGCATAGGATCACACCATTATTGAGTAATTCAGAGAACTTAGATCTCTAACCTCCTCCTCAAAACAGAATCAGGCGTAAAATTAGATAAGGGAGCTCAGAATTTTTCAATTTAAATCTTGGAAACCTCCAAGGACAGAGAATGCAGAATACCTTTGGTCAGCCTGCTCTACTGCTTGATGCATCTTGTATTTCCATTAAACTATTTAAATTTCTTTTGTTTTTTCTGAACTTTATATGAGGGGAAAAAAGGGCCTTTTAATGCTGCTACTGCAGGAATGTAGACTCATTTAGAACGACTCTTTTCAGTTGTACTCTGAGTAGATTTGAAGAAAATAATAATTCCTATGAATAGCATAGCTTTAAGTTTTCACACAAAAGACTGTGTATACTTTGTATTCTCTAAATTGAGTACCTATCATTTGTAGAGATCATAATTCTCTACCTTCTCTGGCATACAGGGAAATAGGATTATATGGTTATATTTCTTGGATAATTTTACTCTGTGATTTTCTGTCTTATACTGTACTCCCAGCCGTGGAAAAATATTTCAGAAGGTTTTTTTAATGCTAGTGGAACTAATTACTTACTCATTAAGAAAAACATTATCAAACTGACTGAACCCTTTAATAAAGTGGGCACCAAGCAGCTGTTGAATCTCTGGTTTACATTACTGTTATGAGGATGTAAAATGAAGATGTCACATATATACTCATATAAACCCTTTGGTTAACTAAACAGTAATTTTAAAATACTCTCTTATAACTAATAGCTGTATTTTACCCTGTTGCTTTAACACTAAAACACCTGGCTACAAAGCTCCATTAGTGAACACTTTCATTCTGTAGTGTTGGCATTAATGTCTATGGCAGAGAAGCTTTTACAAGCTCACTTGAAGTGTTTCCATGAATACATAGTTTTGGTGTCATATGTGTACTTCTGGTTATCATATGCATTTGTTCCTTTTAAACTAGAAAGCATCCTCTGAATTGCTAAATTTGAAGATCTTTACCCAACATTTCTAAGGTAACTCTGTGAAATAATTTGCAATTAATGAATTCATGTGAACAATATTCCTACAGAACATCCTTTACAAATACAGTACCYCTGGTTACAGATATGAAAAACAGCTTAAGTGTTCATGTTAAAAATCTATTTAGGAACTTCAGGTTTCATCTGCACTGTTAGTTGCTTGTAAAGTTAGGGCCTCCTTTACACCAAAATTTYTGCTGTGCTGCCAACTCAATTGCCAAATCACAGCATTGCTTGCATTTGAAAAACCTTTTTGGGTTCATCTAGCCCAGTCCTGCAAATGATGCTGTCTCTTTTGGCATATTTTGATGTATAGCGCCATGAACTGAGTTTAGGACCAAATATATACTACTCTTCATTAAATAATGATTTGCCTTGTGCCCAGGAGACTTGGGCTCTCTGCCCAGGCTCTGAGGCATCTGCTGCCTTCCCATTGACAGGTTAAACCACTAGCAAAGCTGAGCACATATCCCAGACACACACAGGGGACACTGACAAGGCTAGTTACACAGGCAGCCACAGACAAGGCTCAGACTTCAATAGCAGCCACATATAGGACTCACACCAGACACAAACATGGACAGCCACATTCTTTCCTCCTTCTGGCCTGGCAGAGGCAGGAGCTGTAATGCAGCACACATGACACTCTTCAAGTTCACGAGCACAAACACAGCTACGTATTCCCCAAGCACCAGCACAGCTCCTCTGCTGCCTTACACCCCTGATTGGATCCTGTCCCCTTTTATTCATCCCTCATTCCAGCCATTCTCTGGCTGGTGCAGCTGGATGCTCATTGCAAACATGAAGTACTTCCACAGGCACTGTACAATGATGGGTCTCCTTGAAAATCAGCACACACCCTCCACCCAAAACATCCCCTAGCCTGGAGCTGAGGTCTACCTGTTCATGAGCACATCAGACTAAACTTTGACAGCAAATACACATGCACACCTGGTTTGGTGAACATACAGACACTTGCTCCCATCAGTCAGCACCAGACACATGGCCTCTGGCCATTCAGTCCTGCTCCAGTGGCTGGTGATGAGACCCTTACCTGTCTCACTCACCCTCGTTCCCCCAGCAGCTGGTTTTCAGACACAAAACATTCCTGTSTCAGTGGCTGGAGGTTAATGGTGCCTGCTGTCTCCAGTGGCTCATGCTGACATCTCATGGGCTGCAGTACCTCACGCCACAGTCCAAGGGCACCCACAGTCCTTTTCTAACTCAAGTAGCTGAACACCCAGTACTCTTATGCCAGTCCCTCCAGTAGTTTGCACTGAATCTTTGCAGAGTCAAACATACACACAGGACAGCTTGACACAGTTASTCAGGAGAATGTTTAATAAGACAGGACAAACTGCAGCAAATAGGCATAAAACTCAGCCAGACAAGCATACTGTCTGTCCCTGTTTTACATATGACCTGAGGTTTTTAATGCCTTTTGCTGTCAATAGCACCTCTTTGTTCCTCCTTTCTCTCTTCCCTACTCTCCCTTCCCACGAGCTTGTATAATCCTACAGATTCCCTCATGCCTAGTTGGGTGAGAGGGATTTTCCCCCAGTTTACCTGTGGTTTCTTGACAGCCCATCAATTAGTGTGACTAGCAAGGTCTGTTTCTTGTCGTTGTCTCCATGTTAGTTTGGTCACATTTATATCCCTGTTTGTTTAGAGTTGGCTGCTTTTCCTTCCTCCCAATTACAAGGTTTCTGATCAGATAAACTTGCTGGAATAGGGATTCTCACACTCCCATATACTCTTATCATTAACTGTGAATAATGAAATTTGATTTCCATGACTACCTCACACACGTTGCTTGGCAGTAACTTCACCAAGATGTCGCAATGCCAGCAGCAGACAAACAGAACAGAACAGTGACAGGAATGGGTTCTATCAACAGTTCAAAGACTGCCAGAAAAGATAATGCAGCATACAAAGTCCAGCCAGTAGCCTAAATCATCAAACAACTTTATGGTAAAGAGATTGATCTAAAGTCAAACCAAGCAGTCTACTCACAGAGTTAGAAACAAATCCAGTGATCATCTAGCAGATTATTATGGCTAAGAGGCAAGCCACAGCTTTAGTTCTGTTTCATTAGGGTTTATGGATAGAGCACGCTAGCAACCAACATTGCAGCATACCTCAGACAGGGAAGTATAACCCAGAACTGAGCTTAAACAGAGGAAGTCCTGTGCTCATGGATAGCATGTACGAGGGTGGGGAGCTCCAGGTGATGTTGATCAGGTTCCTTAGGTTTTATTAGAACGCTCAGAGCCCTGACAATATGGTTATTATCAGAGAGAATGACAAACATTGCTAAACTCAGGATAAACATYACCCTCTGTTTTGCTATTATGGACAAAACCAGTCAACACACCACRAAATACAAACAGAATGTTCAGTAATTATATGTCCTTGGTAAATTCATGCTGGCTGCTAAAAACCACCTTCTTGCTCTTCGTGTGTTAGAATAGCTTTAAAAAGGAGTTTGCTCTATAATTTTCCCAGTGTCTGAAGATAGGCTCTCTGGTCTATACATCCCTGAGTCTTCCTTTATCTCTCCTTGAAGTCAGCATTGATACCCCCTCTTTTCCCTCCCTAATTATCATGACTTTTCACAAATGGTAGAGAGCAACCTTCTGGTGACATTAGTATTTCAGCATGTCTAAATACATCACATGTGGTCTTATGATCTTGTGTACATCCAGTTAATTTAAATGACCCATAACTTGGTCCTAATGTACCATGTTCTTCACTTCTCTAAACAGTGATATTGGGTATATAAACTTGATTTTTGTACCACATCTAAAACTTCCAAAGCTACAGGATTGTTGTGGAGAAATTACATTGTCTGAAATGATCTAAGGAAATCTAGGTTTTCTAGGTTGTTTTTTTTTCAGATGAATGCCCTGTCTGCCTTATGGATTAGCAAAGAGTGATGAGAATTTGCTGTTCTTTACTTTAGCACCTAAAATGTAGGTTAAATGATATATGGTTACCTAAGGCTTTTTATAACTAGTTCCTTGTTATAATATCATCACTGTAATGCAAGCACCTTTTGTGGCTTTCTAATAATTTTTGTTTTATGGGGTACTAATGGAAAAGCAATAGTCCACTTGGYAGAAATGCTGAGTAAATGGACTTGGAATATATAGAATATCACATACAAAATGGTCTGAAAAAACATCATCGCTTTTTTAAATTGGGCAGTTGAAGATAATGCTGTTGGCTTTGTCTTTACTTTCATAAAACCAGGGCAATAATACCTCTTTCACAGGGATGTAGCCACAATATATGCTGACAAATTAACAGAGTATTCCCATACTGTTGTAATAAAAGAAAAAGAGGAACTTTTTATTATCTGTGAAATAATAATTTTTAATTTAGAACAGCTCTAGATTAGCATAAGGCAAATAAAACCTACAGCAATACATTTAATATTGGGAAAACAAGAGAAATGAGGAGCTACTTTTTAATGGAACTTCATCCTTCTCCTGAGTGTAATGGGAAAGTTCATGAAAGAAAAGTGGTATCAGAATTTATACAAAAAAGACGATCAAATTAAGTTTTCTCAAGCAAATCCCTTTTCCTAATCTTTTCATTCCCTGACTTTGAAATCTTATTAGTTACTGTTAAAAAAATGAGTGTGTGCTTGCAAAGTTTTATAGCCACCACTAGTAGACAGTTTTATGGTTTCATTTTGTTCTAATATTGTCACCAATGTCACAACCAATAGAAGTAAATAATTTACTAAGAACTTTGTTTCTGGAGGGGATTCTACATACTTGTATTTCCATCTACCTATTTCCCCTTCAATTAATTGCATGACCTTCTATTAAATATATAGACAAGTTGGCTCTTGTGATGTTTTCCAAGCAAAGCAATTGACTCCACATTGATCTRAAGTTTGTATAATGTTTGTTGAAGTTCTACTGGGAATTCAACATGTATAAAGAGGAGATCTCAAGGTAATTGCATTTAATTTGAAGGAGAAAGCTTGTAAAAACCCTGCTAATAACATATTTAGTGTGAGCACTTGTTGTCAAGTTGGCAGTACAAAGCTAGATAGAATTCTTGAAGTTAAAAGTGTTCAACTACCATCATTCCTGATTAGAAACATACACAGGTTCTTGTTTCAGTATCCTTAGAGAGTGCTTATTTTTGTACATCATTTATTTACATCAATACTCAATTTGTCATTTTTTTTTCCCGAAACACTTTATAAAACATGTTTCCTGAGATGGAAGAACAGGTTTCTGAGACTGATTTGCTACTTTTTGGGTCCCTATGGCTGTACAGAATTTATTTTAGACATAGATTTATGTGTATGTTCACAGGTTGCAGAGGAGCCAGGTGCAGAACTTGTAGAATTTACTTTGATGCTTTGTCAAATACACGAAATTTTAGATCATTGCAGTTTAATGTTTAAAATGTTAATTCAATTAACTTTTCATTCAATTTTATAATTTCTCCACCATTCCAGAAAAGTAGTGAATGCTTCATGCATCCATATATCTTACATGCGGTGTTACCAGTCATCACCTGTAAATCAGGCAGTGAGAAAAATAATTTTGTTGAATGCTTTTTCATGTAAAGGGAATCTTAGACTTCATCAACTTTGTTAAACTTCAATTCTGAAAAAATAAAAATCTCTTATTTTGTTTATTGAAGCTGAATTTCCTTCAGTRGTCAAATCCAGATGTAAATTTATGTACCTACCAGCATTTAAACAAATTACCAGCATATGTGATCTAAATAGATGCACTAGTAGTTTCTTAAAAAATTGAAATCCATTGTGAAAAAGTAACACAGTTTAGCTAAAAACAGCTAAAACTGTTAAGCCGTTGAAACTACATCAATTTAACAGACTAGAAGAAAGACACATAGTAAGGTGAGGYACCTTGCCCAGGGTAGTCCAGTAAACAAATCAAAATCACATCTATGAGTATCAGACCACTGTTCTCTTCACAAGGAAGAAATATTTTTCATAAATATATATTCAATACTGTTCCTTCAATAATGTTACAAATATGCAGATTAATTTCTTTAATCTTCCTCTTTTCTTCTTCCCTCACAATGAAAAAATAAATCTCCTTTACCACTGAAATCCATCTCATTTAATTAGCTTAGTATTTCTTAATGGCTTCTCAAATTAGTAAAATTAGCAGTAATAATGGAATAACTAAATGGCATTAAAAAGGAAATGCCTGAGAAATTAAAAACATATGTAAAAGGTACAATGGAGACAGATGTAATTAAAGACTTGTCATGCCTTCAGCTACCATAGCAATGCTGAACTAAGAGGATTTGCCTTAAAAAGGCTTCAGGCATTTGAAGATACAGAAGAAAAAAACCTCAAACCAACCCTTGGAATGTACGCTGAACAGCTAAACCTAAATAAGGAACCAAAGAGTTTTAAAGACAAAAGAAAGACGGCAGAAAGTGTAAGAAATTGAACATATRAGAAAAAGAGACAATTTTACATGGGTAAGGGCGTTACTGTTCATAGCACATTTACTTGTCTGAATTTACATCTAAAACTTCTATTTTAATTTTTGATTCTTAATTAGCAAAACATGTACAGTAAGAGATTTCCCATCTTTCAACTCTTATCTCATTATCAGAATAAACACAGAAGTGAAGTGTCATATAAAATTATTTGGCCTTTCCTTCTGATGTATTTTGCAACATGTTTAGAGTACATTACCAGGTTTTTTGGAATGGCAGACAAACCATTCTGCCATTGTAAAAAGTGAAAGGATTTTTCCTCTTACGTGAAATATGGTTATAAATAGAAATAAAAATAATACTCCAGAGAGATGAAATAAACATATGAGTTGAATGTTGCTTCTCTGATGTAAGCAAAATTTATTTGATTTTATATTTTTTCTTCAATTGGTAATCTCAAATACCTAGTCAGTTCAGTTAGAAAAAATTATTCTAATTTGTAAGATAAAATAATGCATGAATGTGTGCATGTGTGTTTTCAAAGGCATACCTAGATTCTGACGTAGCAAACGTACGTATCTCTTCCAGTTCTCATACTGCTTCAGACTACCAAGCACAAATATCTCTAACTTGTGATAGAAGGAATAAAACAGGAGCTTGTATAAATAAGAAACTAACAGACTGATGATAGCTTTACAGAAGCYCTGATGATTAATGATGTCAGTGTTTTGCGGAAAGTGTTGCTTGGAGTTTAAGCACTGAAACCTGAAATTTTGCAACAATTCCTTTGAAATAACTGATATAAAGACAGCCTACATTTTTATTTTCCTAGTGACTATAGGTGGTAACAAAGTTTGTGTCGTGGTTTGACGCTGGTTGAGCGCCAGGCATCACAAAAAACTATTCACTTATTTTCCTCTGCTATAGCTGAGCAGAGGAGGGGGGAATTTTCATGAGTTGAGATAAGGGTTAGGGGAAAAACACTTTAAGGCAAAACAGGCTCAAAACTTAAACAGTATAAAGAAGATTTATTATTAACAGAATTAAAAGTAAAAAGGGTAATAAGAATCAAAGCAAATATTGAGTACACCTTTCTTTTCCAGTCCCTCTCTCTTTCCACCAACCATGCAAGGAAACCAACATGGGGTTTTGGTCAGTATTTGACTTCTTAAGAGTCTTTCTTTATGTTTAGGGAAAAGAGTTTCTTCTGCTGTACCGTAGGATCCTTCCCATGGGAGATAGTTCTCTGTGAACTTTTCTAGCATGGCTTCAACCTTCACAAGCAACAGCTCGCCCAAACCTGCTGCAAAGTGACAATCCCTCCCACGGGTCATGCAGTCTTCCCACAGCTGCCTAGCGTGGGTCATAGTAGTTCATGGGGTTTAGTCTTTTAAGGATGAGCTGATCCAGTTTGGAAGTGGAGGCTCTCTTCTTTGATCTCTAAAAGCAAAAGTCATCTCTCTCTATTCAAGTTTCTCACTAGATTACAGCTTTTCAACATCCACGTGCTCCAGCRTGAGTACTCTTCTTCACGGGCTGCGCTTGGATTTCTGCACCCCTCCATACGTCTCATGAACTATAGGGAAATAGTTTTTTGTATTATAGTCYTCACCACRGCCTGCAGGAGAATCTCAGCTCTGGCGTTTGGATCACCTCCTCCTTCTCCCTTCCCCCACCGACCTCAGTACTGCCATGTTGGCCTTCCTCTCATGACCTCACTTTTCCTTTCTCTCTGACTTGGAAGAAAATTGGTGTCTGTAAGCTGCAGCTGAGAAGTGGATCTTGTCCAGGCTCTGCACTGGGGAAGTACTYGCCATGTCTCTCTCTGCCGGCTGCATGGCATTTCTGCCTGGTTCCGCGTGGGCCATGCCAGCCTCAGGGGATCCCAGCCACGCGGTTCCCGCCTCAGGAGGGAGCCCAGCCACGTGGCTGCTTGCAGTGCCGGGGTGGCCCTCCCCTCCAGGCAGCGTGACCCCGCTGCCTCGCCGAGACAGGCCTGGCAGCCCTCTCCGGGAAGGGGCCCAGGGGCCCCCTCCCCACCCCTCGGAAGGGAGCAGGAAAAAGAGAACTTCTCGCGGTTTCTCCTTTCTTAAATATGTCATCACAGAGGCATTACCAGCTTGTCTAATTGGACTAGTAACCTGCCCATTGTCAGAGCTTTCAGCAACTGGCTCTGTGCTGARCACAGAAGTTCCGAGTTCTCCTGCCCCCACAAACCAAATTTTGTTAAACCAGCACAATTGGTAATAGAAGAATCTGTCATTACTTGGCATCCCTAGGGAATGACTGCATAATTTTAATAATTCTTATTCAAAATTTTTCATATGAAGATCTGAGAGTGCTATCTAATAGAAGCTAAGTCTCAATATCTTCTTCAAAAAGAAAAAGAAACAAAAATAGAGGCTTTCCAGCAAGATCCAGTGGAACTTTCACTAGAATTCAAGTATGTCAACTCCCTGTTCATGCTCATCTATCACAGTTATTCAACTCATCTCATTTCAGTCATCAGCACGTTAATTAGGTTAAATTTCCATTAAAATTACTTGATTGTGTATAGAGTGAGTTGGTAAGTTCAAATGAGAGACACAGTTGCCTAAGTTCAGATGTTAAATGTTATTTTCTGAGACACTTTAGGTTATTCAATGCAATCATATGGAGCTGGCAGATGCAACAGAGGACCCAGTTTACCTATSATCTTCTGGAGCAGGAGTAAGAGGCCAGATGGAGTAAATTAGGACATTTAAAAGGGCCTTAGGAAATACTTTTTGAAGAATGGACTCCTGCCACAGCTAACTGGGTTCAGAAGTCTAATATAGGTCAACTTAATAGCTCACAGTGATCATAGTGGGAGCTTAGACATTTGATGTGTGCATGTCTGAAGCTGAATTCTTTTCAAATAATAATTTTACCCAATGCCACCTGAAAAACCAACATTTATCTGACTATCGGCTAAAAAATAATAAATATTTTATTCTTTTACTTTTGTGCAGAATATTTCCCACTACTAGGATTCTCAGTGTTCTGCAAAAGCATTTTAGACTGCATGAATGTCCCAATAATGTCATTCCCCCAAACTCTGTGCTAAATGTATGCATTCGTAGTTACACATATTTCTGGAAAAAAGATATTTTGAAGAGAAATAGTTGTACACAATAGTCCAGCCTTCTAATGTACTTTCTACAATAAGTCTAAAATAACTTTGAAAAAGGAACCCAATTTATCCAGCTTCAGAGATGAGGAATCCAAGTCACACAGGACATTGCTTCACTAGTCAAAGGGTCTGTTTCAGTTTAAGTGCACTGAGCAATTATAGGGCAACAAAATCTACATTGCTGCTTCTTTTTATGGATACCCACTCTCAYGTTCATATTAATTCCATTCAGGATTTCAGTAAGGATTTGTAATGCTAGTCACAATGTCTTGTTTTGGGTTTTTTTTGGTCTTGTTTGGTACTTTTTTCTCCATCAACTCTTACCAAGTTAGTTAATTACTCTAAATTACCTGTAACAGTACTGCATTTTTAATGGAAACCTGAAATTTACATGCAAAGAAATACTAAAAAAAATAAATTAGGTAGTTCCAAAGTAATGAAAACTGTCCACTATGTACTTTTTGTACACATAGGCTCACAGATGTGTTCTGGTGGGAAAGAACCTCAGGAGATCTTGAGTCCAACCTTCTGCTCAAAGCAGGGTCAGCTCTGATGTGAGACCAAGGAGCTCAGGGCTTTTTCTAGTCCAATACAAAGAACTTTCAGATCTTCACATGAGAAATGTTCAGTGAGAGCTATTAATGTTATTCAGTGCTCACCTAGGAATGTCAGTTAGGGGGGTTTCAATACTTATCAACACTTCTGGTGYCTAGATTTTCTCTAGTATCTAACACCTTTGAAAGATGGTGGGAAGCTGCCTCACAAGGAATTCTGACAGCTCTCTTAGCAATCTTTGATGCATCCTTTAGGTGTCAGGTGATTGTACAGGTCTAGTTGTCTCAAGTAAACCATGACTCAGTCCCCACCTACTGCTGGTAGCTCTCCTTCTCCTTGAACCCTTCAACTAATCACACAGGCCTTGGTGAAGAGTGAGTCAAGGCATCACTGTGTCCACTGTCACTAAATACACACAACCCATTCTGCAGCGATCCTACGTTTTCTTTGTTCAGCCTTTTAATATTGACAAAGTGGTAAAAGATATCCTTGATGTCTTTGAAATCCCTTGCAAGTCTCGAAGTCAGCTGAGCTTTGGTTTTCTTAACATCATCCATAAGTTCTCAGGCAATGCCTTTAATTTAAGCAGAAGTGATTTAGATCAAGACTCAGAGTTTCTCTAATTTTTAAATTACATTCGGCTACAAAAACATTGGGAACAACCAGCCTGGACCATTCAATTGATGCTAACGGACATACTTCAAGTTTAATTGAATATATAAGATTTAACAAATGGATGCCTGTGGTAATAACACAGGTCATTAGCCTTTCATTAGTGATATTTTAGATGCTTTTTTCAATAAACATAGTGAAGAGAGAACTTGTTTAACTTTCCCTWAAATTTGCATTAAAAAAACCTCTCTCTTTTGAATAGAAAAAAAGGATGCTTTAATGGAAAGCATATAAATTGTTGATTTTTAATCTCCATTACTCTACAATGGATGAAGCATACAAAATAAAATTATAACTAATTTAGAATTAATTACACAAAACCCAGGAATTAGAAGGGTAAGGATGGAAAATGGCCAGGGTGGAAAGGGGCAAAGGAGACCTTTCTGTTGAGTCATAAGGTTCAGAGTGGACACCCTTGTGAATTTAGCCTCAGACTTGATCAATAGTTTATGTCTGAAGGTGTTAGCAGCATTTACTCAATTGACTAATTTAACATCCATAAAATGATTCAGTAGAATTTACTACAATAGCACCTTAATTATAGATCTGAGAGTGCAATACTTATGCTATACTTTCTATAGTGTATTTAAATCTAATCACACATGCACTCATGCAAAAATATAAAATGTACCTGTTAAAATTCCCTGTATGTTCAATGAAATACATTGAATGTCTTTGCGCTTCCCAATAGGTGAAGGTTGAGYCTTGAAGATTGGGTTGGCATCAGCCCAGGCAGCGTTATCATCTTTTGGTGACATTCCCCCAACTTTCAGAGACTTGAGAGTTCACAAGGTCTGAAACATGTTCCATTCAGAGGGAGAAGTCACTTGCTTCCTGCTGCTGTCCAGAATGGCTCCAACACCCTCACTGGGGTCTGCTGTTTATCAGGTTGTGAGATGTTTGAATTTAGTCATCCAGCAACAATGGTACCATTCCCCTTGGACAATAATTCAGGTAGCAAATATTTATTTCAAGGCTGTCAGAGACAAGCGATTATACTCTCTCTTGTCCTTCACCTCAGTGCAATTCCCACTTCACCCGTGCAAGAGTTCCTGGTATGATCAYGGGGCGCTTCACTGCCCAACTCATTACACACAGAGCAAGGCATCACCAGGATTCCTGAGTTTGTAGAGCTCCCCCCATAAAGGAAAAGAAGGGGGGAAAATGCATCACCACAAGCAGCCAGAGGGAGAAGAGAGAACGTATGAAACAACCCTGCAGACATAAAGGTCAGTGAAGAAGAAGAGGAAGAAAGTGGACGTTGTCCAGGCTCCAGAACTGAGATTCCCTTGCAGCCCACGGTGAAGACCACGGTGTGGCAGGCTGTTACCCTGCAGTCCATGGAAGACCCCATGCCCAGAACAGGTGGGTGCYCTAAGAATGTTGTGACCTAATGGGAAGCCCACACTGGAGCAGGTTTACTGGCAGGACTTGTGACCCCATGAGGGCCCAATGCTGGGGCAGTCTGTTCTTGAAGGAATGCACCCCATGGAAGGGGTCCACATTGGGGCAGTTCATGAAGAACTACAGCCTACTGGAAGGACTCATTTCAGAGAATCTCATTGGGGGTTTCTCCCACAGGAGCACCCCCATAACGAAGAAAGAGAAGAGCATGAGAAGGAAGGAGTGGCAGAGACAAAACATGATGAACTGACTGCAATCCCCATTTCACATCTCCCTCTGCTGTTAGAAGCAGGAGGTAGAGAAAACTGAGAGTGAATTTGAGCCCAGGAAAAAGGGAGGGGTGGAGGAAATTTTAACAGCTGGTTTTATTTTTTATTATCCTACCGTGATTTGATTAATACTAAATTAAACTATTTTTTTCTAAGTCAAGTCTGCTTTGCCTGTGACAGCAATCAGTGATTGATCCGTCCCTGTCCTTATCTCACCCCACAAGTCACAAGTTATTTTTCTTCTCCCCTTTCCAGCTGAGGAGGGGAGTGATAGACCAGCATCAGTTCGCACCTGGCATCCAGGCAGGGTCAACCCACCACATTTCCTGAAATATTCCCTCTCCACTACTGCTGATAGAGTGGCTCACTTAAACACTTCTTAACCTCTTAAAGTTAGCCAAGTTCAAAAAGACCCCACATTTGAATATCTGAACCTAGTATTACCCATTTTGTCTGGAAGAACTCACAGCTTAGACTTAGTTTAAAGTTGATTGGTATTTGTAAGGCCCCAGAGCTTGCTCGATGAGTCTCTTAAAAGGGTTTAAGATTCTTTTGTGTACCCTGAGCCAGACGCACGAGAGAAAATATCTACAAATTATTCCTCGAGAGGTCAAAACAACAAAAACTTTACTGGCAAATCAGGGAATTTTGGCAAAAGTTTAGCTCAATCTTCAGTCAACATAAACAAATTTCACAAAGCATAAACTTAGCAAATTCCAGCCCATCCAACTTTAGGTTATTCAAACTTCAAGAAGAAGAAATCAGTAGAAGAAGAAAGAGAGAAGAAATAAAGAAAAGTACAAAGATAGCTACCTCTCCTGGTTCCAGCAGTGTTCCAGCTGATATAAARTGCAGGGGAGGTAGAGTCAAGAGAATGTTCTCATCTCATGCTCAGGCTTAAATACCCTTTGGCTTTCCTGGGCCCTTTCCCCTGGTGAGACTTCCTGTCATTTGGTCACTCAGGAGCTGGGACAGGGGCTCCAGAAGTGAGGTGTGGAGAATTGCCTCTGGCATGCCAAGGACTGGTTGGCCACTGCAGGGCTGGGTTACAGTCCCAGGGCAGGGAGTGGTGTATGGAGCAGTGCATTGCCTCACCAGGGCAAGACTTGACCTGCCCTTTTCCCCACACATGCCCCTAAAATGTCCCAAGCCAGCTTTCCTTTGAGTCTCACCGTATTGTTTTTGCAATCAAATTTTGTGACTTGAAATGAGAGGGCAGTGGTACACGTAGTGTCAAATTGCTGCTTCTATTGTAAAAGAGAGGGAGGAAGGGAGAGATAAATACAATTACAAGCAGGGGAGCAAGCCAGAGAACTGGGTGTGCTGCGCTTCTTACTATGAAGAGATAGGAGGGACAGATCTGCTGCTTGTTTTTCTCCCAGATGGTATCTAATAAATTAAACAATCCATCTCCTTCAGCACAAGTAATCCTTGTTTTTCATGTCTCCACCATATGCATCACCATTTGGTCAGTCCCAATGATTTTCTGCCCAGTTACTGCCTAGTTTGTCTTTACTGACACAAAATTTTGTACCTACCAAGGCCAAAACAGCGGAGGTGATTGTTGCCAGTGGAGGACTAGTGGTGAAATATCTCCTGCTTCCAGAGCTGCACATGGAAGAGTTTATCTGTCCAGCACCTCACTTACTAATATTCTGACACATTTAATTTTTATTTCAAATCCATTCTTAAAGTCTGCAAATTTGATTCTTARCATTCTTTTTATTTTAATTAATTTATCCTGGAATATTAATTAATACCTTAATGCAAATTTAAAATTAGTAGTCAATACTTAGTTCAGTCTTACCCAGAATTTTAAAAAAAGACAGAAAAAAAAAGGAATTAAAATAAACTATTATTTTCTTTTTAATTCCAAAAATTGAAAATTCTATTGACTCATTTCTTGTAGTTAATTAACTAAATTTCTATTAACTAATTTCTTCTAATTGGTTGAGTTAATGTATGAATTTTTCTTAGTAACATTTCTGTTACTTCTTTGGAAGATGAATTAAGCTTTACATTTTATTTTTATTTCTGGAGTCATCCTGTTTTGTGAGAGAAGGTTGTTATCTTTTGAGTATAATATTGGCCTTTTTTGTATCTTATGTACAAAGTCCTGATAGAGACACATGTTGAGGAGTGAGTTGAAGCAGTGGATCTCTGATAGTTCACATTTCTTAGCTGTTGACTAAGTCTTTGGTTCAGTCTGGAACTGGCTGTCCATGCCTAAAAGAGTAGACCTTAAGTATATATTATTAATCCAGTTAACATAATTTAGTTTTGTCCTCTCATACATGGAAATTCCAAGGAAGAACTGATCTTCTAAGACCAAGTATCTCCCAGAAATCCTTCCTTGCCATGGGCAGTTTTTGCTGGTAATAGATAACTTAGTAATATGATAGTGACAGAAGTACTGCCAGGATCTCTACAGTAGCTATTAAAGGGTTGGACCAGAGGTCCAGTTTACTCTAGATGGCTACATCTAAGCTTTCTTGCATTTTGTTGATATTGATGCAGAAGCAACAAGGTCTCTTGCTTGTTTCGTCTAAGAAATTTTGGATTACTGTAGCATGAGGCAAGATGTCCTCTAAATGCTGTCTTCATTTTTATTAACACCTAGGATGCCAGAATTTGTAAAAGTAGTTCACCAAATAGATCTCTGCATTAGTTCAGATACATTCCACCCTTTCTTCTTAGACATAAGTTGACAAAAAGGTATTTCTAAAATGACAGAATGGATTAGTGCCCCATAGAGTCGTGCAGCCATTTAGGGAATGATCATCAGGAAGTCAATATTAACATGTTTGTTGTAAATATATGTATGTATGAGAATGTGAGATTCATGTCTCTAAATGTAGACACAGAAATATTCTGTCTAACAGAATGGGTTAACGTGAGTCCTAGACATACCATTACAAGTAATTATGGTAATTTGGAAAAGGGGTTGAAATTTGGTAATAGTTTCAAGCTTCTTTTCTTCTCTTCTTGATGTGGTGGGTTGAACTTGGGTGGTTGCCAGGTGCCCAACAAGCTGTTCTATCACTCCCCCTTCTCAGCTGGACAGCGGAGAGAAAATAAGGTGGAAAACAACTAATGGGTTGAGATAAGGCAGTTTACTAAAGTAAAAGTGAAAGGTTGAATGTGCACAAGCGAAGGAAAAAGAATTCACTACTTCCCATTTGCCAGCAATGTGCAGCCACTTCCTGGGAAGCAGGGCTTTCACACCTGTGTTAGTCATTCTGAAAGGCAAATATTTGAAATAACAAGTACCCTGCTTCTTCCTTCTTTCCTTAGCTTTTACATCTGAACTGACATCATGTGGTATAGAATATCCCTTTGATCAGTTTGGGTCAGGTGTCCTAGTTGTGTCCCCTCCCAAGATCCTGCCTACCACTGTCTATGGGTGGGGGGCAGAATGCTGGGGAGACAGCATTAATCCTGTACTAGTGCTGCTCAGCAGAAGCCAAAACTTCGATGCTGCTGCCAAAACCTTTCCAGCAACCAATCCAAAGAACAGCACTAGAAGGGCTGCTCTAGTTAAAAATAACTCCATGGCAGCCACATCCAGTATACCTGCCTCTTCTCTTTGCCTCAAAACCAGAGCATACATACGTACAGCCAGAAAATAAAGAGATGTTTTTATTCTTGTTCATATATCAGAATCTTAATGTATGTGTGTGTCTATTCTTGGTAAGGGAGTCATCACTTTTGCTTATTCCAGAGACAGAGAAAGAATATTGTTAATTCTGTGACATTAATTTGTAGCACAAGTGAAATCATGTCTGGTTTTCAAAGGCTATTCAGAGCAAATTAATGGCAAGGAATAAAACACAGAAGAAAATGCTATTAAACACTGAAGGAGCTGCACTAGATTAAAGACTATGTTATGGCACAGTGTGAAATATTTTTTGTAGTCTTAATTTAGTTTGGTTTGATTTTTTTTAATTCCTTTGAATCCCTTCTCAGAGTGGCCAGAGGTTCAATAAGGATAAGTGCTGGGTCCTGCACTTGAGTCTCAACAACAGCATGTAACACATGATTGGGGCAGAGTGGCTGGAAAGCTGCCCAGTGGAAAAGACATGGCGAGGGTGGTTGAATGTCTGAACACAAGCCAGCGTGTGCCCAGCTGACATCTCGGCCTGTAGCAGCAATAGTGTGGCCAGCAGGACCAGAGCACTGATTGTCCCCCTCTACTCAGCACTGGTGAGGCCACATCTTGAGTTCTGTGTCCAGTTCTGGGCCCCTCACCACAAGAAAGACATTGAGGTGCTGGAGTGTGTCCAGAGAAGGGCAGCAGAGCTGCTGAAGGCACTTGGGCACAAGTCTTGTGAGGAGCAGCTGAGGGAGCTGGGGGTGTTTTGTCTGGAGAAAAGGAGGCTGAGGAGAGACTTTAGCACTCTAAAACTACCTGAAAGGAAGTTGTAGCAAAGTAGGGTTCTGTCTCTTCTTATAGGACAATAAGAAATGGCCTCAAGCTAAGTCACAGAATCACAGAATATTCTGAGTTGGAAAAGCTGCACTTGAGGTTTAAATTAGATATTAGGAAAAATTTCTTCACTGAAAGGGTTGGCCAGTACTGGAACAGGCTGCCATAGATATGGAGTCACCATTCCTGGAGGTATTTAAAACAYGTAGATGTGGCTCTGAGGGACACAGCTTAGTGGTGGATTTGACAGTGCTATGTTAACAGTTGACTTCAATGATCTTAAAGGTCTTTTCAAACCTAAATGATTCTATGATCCTATGAACATGTTCTATATTTGAAGCGTGAGCTTTTTAAACTTTGTCTTACCACAGCACATTGGTTTTATAAATGTAATTTTACTACCAGCAAACTTTCCATGTCACAGTGATAAAAATTTCCAATATTTGAGTATTTGTAATGGATTTGGTGTTATCACCTGATGCTGTGAGAGACCACTACCACTATTAAAAATAACTGGTTTCCAGGCTTGTAATTTCCTTCAAACACACTAAAGAGAATGTTTTACGTGATCACAGTTCAGATAAATAAATGTGTTATGTTGCTGCAGAATGAAGAAAAAAAAGGAGGGAAAAAAAAGGAAACAGAAAAATAAAGGGGACAACTTGAAGTTAAATTTAACACAATTCACATCTGGTCCACAAGTTGATAGAGATAGTCAGGAATGGAACAAACCAGTATCCAGTAAAACTGTTCAGCACTACCGTTGTAGCAGCATAAATATAGGCAAAATAACATTAAACACTATGAATATTATTTTTCAATACTTGAAAGCTACTGGTCCAGCTCTAAAACTGGAATTTGCAAGGATGATTTTAGATCCTCTAAACTCCTCACAGGGTAGATAGAGTTGTGACTTTGGAATGGCTTAAGGAAAAACAACTTGTTGATGACTTGAACTTGTTTTGGTTGTTTTGGTGCCATGGATTGATACATTTGAGCTTCTACATGCTTTACAAGTTACCAAGTAGGTTTTAGTTATTTAAAGTCTTCTTGTAGCCTTTAATATTTAAGTATTTGATTCATTTTATATGAATTTAACTTAGAATACAGACTGTTTGTTAAGAAATGTGGGGTCTGATGTCTGGAGATAGTCTGGCTGGGGGGCGGAAGGGCCCATGAATTTTACATTTCCGGATGTGGTCTTCATCCATATAGAAAAAGTGTATTAAAAGGATGCAGGCTTCATGTGCCCTGCTGAAGCACAACTACCAACAAAGAATACAAAATATTAGAATCTGAAAAGGCAAGTCTTAAGAAAGTACATTAATGTGTAGCTTGTTGTTTTGGGCTTTTTTAGATCCACTCTCTGATCCTATGTTGAAATATAGAAATAGTTCAAGATTCAGAAACTTAACATTTTATTTATCATGATTAGTGTCATATCCAGTAGAATAACGCTACATTCTTCAACAAAATTTATACCATATTCCTGACTTTATTTTGGGCTGGCTGTGACAGATAAAAGAGGAGATGGTGGTGTTAATAGACAATGTAAGGGTTATGTAGCTCTGGGGTACTCAGGAGCCATCTGGCTTTTCAAGAATATAGTGTGCCTTTCTGGAAAGCATTTGCTTTAATTAGCTAAGAACAAAATAAACAWTTGCTGAAATTACTAGAGCACTGAAAACAGTGTTGCTTTTATTAGAGACTCTCTTCTTTCCTAGTACATAGGACCTTCAATATACTTTTAACTGAGAGGAGCTTAGGGGAAGTTCTGTCATTTCAGTCTGTATTTCTGTTTTCTCTTTGAATTCAATACAATGATAGCAAACTAGATATAAATAAAACCAATCTAGAAAACTGGATTATTCAAGTATTTGAGGTTCAGGTATTGTTTTCTCAGTTTCACATAGCGTTGAGCAAGAGGTTGAAATTTCAGCAGACAATTCAGAAAAAATAGCAAAATTGCTAAGTATGTCCAGTGGTTTTTTCTAAAATTGTTCTACGGTAATGTTTATGGTTATTCTTTATTATATATCTTTAGAACCTCTAAGATAAGTCCTGGACTGATTATTTCCAACCTTCAACTCTGAAATGTTCTGCTTCACACAGCTTCAGGAAAGTAGTCTAGAGCACCCGATAAAGAAATACTTTAGTAAAACATCCGTGTTTAATGGAAAATTACATCAAAATGATTCAAAGAAGAAAGATGACATTATTATTTTCAGAAGATACTACCTATTTTGTATCATCATTATGCTAGTACAATTAATAATACAGTTTGAGAGAGTGAGGCACTGGTTCTGACACCTGTCAAGTGATTTTTAGCAACTAATTTTAAAACATAATGATGCAAACGAGTGCAGATTCTGGCACTTAAATTTTTATTTTTGTGGAAGATACTGTCTCTGTTCAAAGCTATGAAAATATTGGAGCATTAGTGTATCATGGCATGCATAACATTCTATATTACTCTGTAAGATACAGAGTGATAATTCTTATTTTAACAATGTCTAATATATTTTTTGTTTTTCACAAGCTTCATGGTAATTTGCATTAAACAAAATAAGGGCAAATGTGGCTTTTATGTGTGCTTTTGCTATGCACCTATTCTATAAAAAAGCTCCAAACCRTTATTTTATGGTGCAGTTCAACATGTTGAAATAAAAATTGTCCTATTTTATGTTAAATATTTTTTGGAACAGTGATAATAGTTCTGGCATTTTGAATACATATAATATGTTGAAATCTATACTCTCTGGTGCAGGTGAGAAATGCAAATTGAAATAATTCTTTCAAAGCCTTGACATTTATCAGCAGTTTCTTATATTCCACTCATCAGTTCCTTCTGTCAGGAATCACTACAGGTAGTGCTGTTAAAAGAACACTAAAATTGGTCATTATGGTTGACACCTCCTCTAATCTGGAAGCTCTGGAAACTCCCTGATCTGTAAACTGTCATAAGCAGGTGAAATGGGATTGCATTTCCAGGCTGAAGAACCCCAACTTTCTCAGCTTGTCTTCTTAGGAGAGCTACTCCAGCCCTCTGATCATTTTCGTGGCCCTTCTCTGGACCCGCACTAACAGGTTGATGTCTCTCTTGTGCTGGCAGCCACCGAAACAGATGCAGTGCTCCAGGTGGGATCTCACAAAAGCAGAGGTGAAGGAGGTGATCCTTCACATCCATTGGGCACTGGTGAGGCCACACCTGGAGTGCTATGTCTGGGTTTTACTGCGCAGTACAAGAGACATGAAACTACTGGACTAAGTACAGCAAAGGGCCCCAAAGATCATTAARGGAGTGAAGCACTTCTCATATAAGAAAAGGTTGGGAGAGTTGAGACTGTTACCCTGGAATACAATTTAGATCTGCTCAGAACAGGGGCAGTTCATTCTTACAACTGCAGAAGAGAACACAGAGCACCAGAAGGACCACTTCTGTCSATATGAACTCTGCCCAAATGAGCCCAGGGGGAATCCCATCAGTATCTATAACACCTGAAGGGAGAGTGCAAGAAGATGGAGCTGGGCTTTGGTGGTGCTCAGTGACAGGATTAGACACAAAAGGCAAAAGCTGAAACACAAGAGGTTCTCTCTGAACATCAGGAAGTACTTCTTTTATTGATGGTCACTGGCTTTTGGCACAGCTTGTATAGAGAGGTTGTGAAGTTTTCTTCGTTGGAGATACCCAAAAGCTCTCTGGACACGGTACTGAGCCTCCTGCACTACGTGACTCTGCTTGACCAGGGCATTGGACTAGATGACCTCCTGAAGTGCCTACCAACCTCAAGTATTGTGGTTCTGTGATTGTCAGAGCCTGAATGAGCTTATGGTCATAAATTGTGACAGCAAGGATTCAAATGGGATAAAATAATGACTTTTCCACCAGGAGGAGAGTCAAGAAGTGGAACAAGTTGACATATTTGAGATTGTGGATTTTCTCTTCGTAGAGGTTTTCAAGACTGGACTGGACACAAAACTAGGCAACCTAGAATCACAGAATTGTTAAGATCATTGAATCTAACCTTTGACTGATCACCACCTTGTCAACTAGATCATGACACTGAGTGCAGAGTCCAGTCATTTCCTGAACACTTCCAGGAATGGTGAAATCACTACCTCCCTGGGCAGCCCRTTTCAGTGTTTGACAAACCTTTGTGTGAAGAAATTGTCCCTGAAACCTAGTCTTATACCTGAAAGTTTAAATCCTGTCCCTCTAAGACTCCATCTCCTATGGTAGTCTCTTGAAGAAAGGGAATTGCCACTTTTGGGTTTCAGGGAGTTCAATTCATAGGGAGAAACTGATACCCTCTTATTTGAACTATCGTTCCTAACCATTTTGATAGCTTCAATGTAACTCTTGTGTTTACATACACCACCTTTTGTCATGATTTCCCAGTAGGGTATTTCAGTAACAAGTAATACAAATGGTCCCAAAAATTTGAGGGAAAAAAAACTGAAGAAAGGTGCTACACAACCTCTACAAAATTACCTGGCACAGGAATTATCTGAGTATCTAAAAGCATTATGGAAGCTCTGGGTCCCATCAAAAAATTATCTGTGCATTTAAGTTTATATATAAAAAAATACAGCTGCTTAAATTCACTAGGGAGAAACATACATGTGGGTATTATTTGAATTAACTAGAGACATAGTCAATTAAACAGTTTTTCTGTTTGGCCTATTCAACATATTCAATGCTAGATTTTTTTTACCCCAGTGGTTAGGGCCAGTCATGGCAAAAGGCAAAATGTCATAATTAATTGGGCCCAAGTTATTGTTGTAGTTCGTCCTAGTTCTGTCAACGAGTAAATCAAAAGCTTTTAATATTATTTTTCTTTATCATATTAGTTAAATAATTGTTTTCAAAGAGATAATGACATAAATACATTGAAATACTTGGGTTTTTTTCATGTAACTGATGGGCATTGCATAAACCAGACATAATGATCCACAGTTCAGGTGTGTATGCTTTAAAAGTCATTGAAACACCTGAAGAACATGTTATTCTAAAGCAGGGCCTGTGGATTAAATAATCAAATAACAAGTGTGTACTTATAAGCTTTTATGTATTAACTTTCTATGTATAGCCACACAAAGACATAAAGCCCTCGAGGAGAGAACAAAAACTAAAATAACAAAAAAGTGGAAAGAGAGCAGAACAGGATGAAAAATTTTACTTATTTTTAAAATGAATGGTTTTTTTTTWAAATTGCAGGGATAAAAATGACTCTAAGTAGGGATATGAGAAAGGTTAAAAAGATACTTTAATAATAAACAAGAGGCAAGTGGCCATGTCAGTCTGCTTGCTTCTGGGTTTTGTCAGCAGATATAAGATGTACTGCTTTCACTTCGAAGAGTCTTTTTTCTCATACTGACAAACAGCTGGGAGGAGAAAAATAAGAGAAACAAAGTTTCACTGAAAAAGAAATAAGTGAATCCAATAATTTTAAGCATGTTTTACAATTTCTTTTGTTTAAAAAAATTAATTTGTACACATGTTGATGTTGAAGTGATAGCTCCATGGACACTATTATTTAGTGTGCATAACAGCTGTTCAACACAAATATCTTAAGTCTTCAGGAATTCTTGCAGGAACTGCTGTTTTCTCACTACAAACTGTTGTTCTGTGATGTATTCAGTTTCCCTGGAACTATTATGGCAAAAGTTTTTTTCTCAATAAACTTGATGGACTGAATTTTTATTCCTGTGACTAATACTAAACACTTAAATTGCACTAAAATTGTTTTTCCACATTCTCCTGAAAAATCATGGTATTTTGACACATAAGTCCAGTCTGCAACCCATTGTTGTAACTGAAAAGATTAGGGGTTATCCTTAATATTAATTGAAAAACAATGTGTGTCTCTTCTACAACAGAGTGAAATTAATGCAAAAAGACTGCTAAGATGAGCAGCCACCAGTGCCTTAGGAAATTCACAAGTAAGGTTACAGAAACATTTAAAGAAAAGTATGTGATGATCATAGCAGTAATTTAGCAGAAAATGTTCTTTTGGAATCATCTCATTGGAAATGTAGCTTAAAACAAGGTAACAACATCAGGTTTTATTTTGTCATTTTTCTTTTACAGACACTTTGTTTAAAAAGTATATCAGAATAGTTCTTTATTACTACAATACTGGAGATGCTAAGTCCTTGTTCTCTCAAGAATGTTCTGTGAAAATAACAATAGTAATAGTAAAACAATGAGGCTTTTAAAACTTCAGAAGCAGCAGAGTAAGTATCAGGTACATGAGAAAAACTGACAATCCTTTTTCAAACTACAGATTTCACAAAATCACAGGATCATCAAGGTTGGAAGAGACCATCAAGATCATCTAGTGCAACTGTCAACCTAACACCACCCTAAACCATATCCCCAAGTGCCATACAGACACCTCTTGAACACTTCCAGAGACTGTGACTCCACAACTTCCCTGGGCAACTTATTCCAATGCCTGACTACTCTTTCAGTGACAACTGCTACTGTACTTTAAAGTATAACTAAATGCAAAGAAATCCCTTTAAAATACTAATGAGAATATTATAAATTGTTCATTTTGAAGTCCTGTTGAATAAATAAACCTCATATTTTTAAAACATACGTAGTCAATAGATTAACTACCAGATTTTAGATTATACTTGAAACATGTATTTTATAGAATCACTAGAAAAATAAACTGTGGGCTAAAACCATGGAAAGGAACTGGAATTTATTTATTGAGGTATATTATCTCAAAACTACAAACTATCATTATGTAAAGACAAACTGTCATTACAAAATAAAGATAGTGTAATATTGAAACGAGTGCACCAAGAGTTGGTCAGTGACTGAGAAATCAAAAAGATATGGCATAAGTTGAAAGACAAATATTGTAAAGGAACAGTAAGAAGAAATACATCAAGCAAGTAATACTAAAGTTAGAAAGCTAAAAAGATTCATTCATGTATACTAGTAAAAGAAGAGTTAACAAGGAAATCTTTCCGCATMTAGGTAGAGAAGTGTACAGATACAATACAGAAGAGGAGCAGAAAAAAAGTAATAGATATGGAAATGTCTTCAATAACTTGTTACACTTTTTTTTTTTTCAGCCATCACTGAAAAAAAGGACTAATTTTAATCACATACTGCATAGCATACAAATAATTTTGACAGGGAGATAAGAATATGGGCCCGAAGGAAGAAAGAATAAGCAACAAAAGTTTTATGTTATCTCAAGTACAACAAAGCATAAGGAAATTGACCCTAAAGCAACAGAACTAGTCAAAAGGATATTTCAAGTAATGCTTGTTACTTTATAGAATTTCTGGAAAAAGAATATGCATGCCCTAAGAACTAAAGAAAATGAGGTCTGGAGGAATTATATATCTGTCAGCCTAATTTTTATCTGGGAAATGACTTATCAATATATTTTAAAAAATCAGCTTTAAAGTAAGAAACATAAGATAAAGGATAGCTTTTTCAAAAATGCAAAAATAAGCCATCTTCATTCCTTATCAACCTAACTGTTTTAATCCATAGGGGGAACAACATATGTAATATAGCTTTCTATTTTCTGTAGTTGTCACCGTCACACATTATCACATAACAAAACTTAGGACACATGGTTCAAATATAATCACAATGTCACAATACACAAGTGTTTGTGGGAAGGACGAAAGTGAACACTCCACGTTTGTATCAGTGATCACAGTCACACCAGGAAGGTATATTTTTTAGGCATTGTATAAGGGTAGGTCCTTGCTACATAGATTAATTAATTTCAGATCTCATTTCAGTCTATATTTTCAGTAACCCATGTATTTCAGGTATTTTTGACATACACACCTAAAGGAAAAGTGCAATAATTAACCTTCTTTCTGACTCTTGGGTTACATAAATTTTAAAAATTTATGTAATTTTTAAAAATATTTGCTAATACAGTTTACTCGCTTCCTCTTTGTTCTCTCATCCTTAAACTTGATATTGCATCCAAGTTTTACTCTATGTGGAGTGTTTTAGAGATGCTTGGGATTTCATTTCTGTTTTTCTTTTTAACCCTGAAATGGGTTGCGCCCATCTGCCAAGGTTATGTTCCTGTGGTGATCAGTAGTTAATCATCAGTGATTTGTGATTTTAGCCTTGGACCTTGTCCATTGTCCCGCGCTTGCACTTTCAAGGCTATTGCTGTCAGCTTCTGCTTGCTGTTGTGGGAGTCCCTGATATAATCCCATATTTCTTCAGTAGCTTTTAAACTGTGGTTTTATTCACACAACCCAGCCACTCATGAGTATGGCTGTAAGGTCACTGAAAAGTCCACTGTAAAAAATATATGAGTTATTGGAAAAAATACATGCATTTAAATATATTTTTTTACTAATTACTGTAAAACCACAGGTTTACTATCAAAATTGGTTTTTCGATTTTCCTCAGAATAGATCCTTGAACACTTAATGTCTTATTATTGCTGCAAAACTTCCTCATCTAACTTCTTTCATATTAAAAACAAAAGACCATTTGTTTCTGCATTTCTGCACAGCAAAAGCCAAAAGACAGGATACTTCTGCTCTTCCTCTTCTGGATTTTTTTATTTCTCAGGTTTGCTACCAGCTACCAGTATAATTGGTCACAAGCYATTTATAGCTGATCTAAACTCTTTATTGGACCTTTCATAATTTCTTTCAGTGTGTTTAACTTGCATCATACTGAAATGAAATGTGGTTTGTATAGGTCATGGGGTTTTTTTTGATTGTTTTATTTTGTTTTTTTCTTGTTGGTTTTGATTTTTAATAATATCATAAGATTTCTGAAGTCTTATTGTAAGTATTTTTTGGTAGTTCATCTCTTCCTGTGAATATCAGCACTACTAAAGAAGAAAAAGTGTTTCATAAGTTTCTTGAGACAAGTTTTTTCTGACTTTGAAAATGGGACAATGTGTCCTCATTCCCTATCCTGAAAGAGTATAGGTGGAAAGGGGAAGTACACATATTCTTAGAGTGTTTCACATTCCTAAATCGGTTTCTGTTATGACCATATTATCCACCCACACTATGGTTCATAGCCAGAAAATAATTCCAGAAGAGAGAGGGAAAAAACCTAAATAATTTATTCTTATTTTCTGTTGTGGCTTGTTTTAAACTTTATCTGTGCTTTAAAAAAACACTCTGGTATACCAAACTTGTATTATTTCTTTTCTGTTGAAAAGAATAATAGGCAGAATAGCAGTGGGGGTTTTGCCTGAATTTCCCAGCAAAAGACTCTGTGATTACACTTAGAGATACATTTTGAGGTCCTCAGGCTGGAGAAGGTGGAGCTATCTGAAGGTAAAACAAACCTGTAAACTATTTTTAACCTCCTACATTAAATTTCTAAATTTGGCTTTGTAACATCAAAGATTACTTCCCTACTGGTTACTAGTTCTTTGCATTCCTAATCTAGGTGTTAGTAAATCAGTATTGTCAGTGAAGAAAACTGAGAACTTTTGAAGGCCCTGTCAGGGTGTTAAAGGGACTCTTTTGTTTTCCATGCAAGAAATAAAATGTTAAATGTTTCTGTCTCATTTAATGTATAGCAAACCACTGTTAGAAAAATAAAAAAACCAGAAGGATGTTTAAAACAAGCCCTTCACATGTGGTTTTGTGTTGTTAGTTTCTATCTGGAGTTGAAAACACCAAACTGTCTTTTGAAGAGAAGAGACTTAGCAACAGAGATAAAAAATACATTTCTGTAGAACTATAGCTCAGCAAAAGTTAGGACACCTAAGATCTCTCCAGGGAAAATGAAAGAAAAAAAATTATTCTCAAAATCCCATCTACCAGCAGACAGGCCAGGCAGTACTTTTTGAAACTGGGTCACTGTGAAGTCAAGAACACATCTGAGTTTGGAAGAAACTACTGAAAGAAATGAGTTTTCCAATGAGTTCAACACATAACTAAGAATATTTAGACCTGAGGTGTCAATTTTTTGCAGTTTATACTTTACATTTTTTTGGACTGAAAAAAACCTCAACAAAAAATTACCAAAACCAAAGAAGTGAATAGGAATTAAATCTGTTTTGTCATCTAAATCTCCTAATTGCAAGTTAAGAACAGTAGAATTTAGACACCTAAATTCCTATACTAACAACTCAGTGCCCCTGTGAATGATCCTCCTGATAGTCTATCATAATTTTTAGACCTTGTTATGGATTTTTTCTTGTCTATCTCTATTCATGTCTTGAATATATAAGTCAATACACTAGAGTGCCACAACAATTTCCGAGAGTCATCACTGAAAGAACACAGGTCATGGCAGTCAGTCCAATATATTCCCTTTATCTAGTGTTCCATCCTAAAGATGTGCTTATACATTTTTTGTAAACCCACCTAGATCAGGACACAAGGGAATATTATACAGGAAATGTACTTGTTGAAATCTTAGTGGATTCTGAAATTGCTGACAATAGATGACTGCAAGATATTTCCCTCTCATGCAGCCAAAAAAACCTCAAGATTTTTTTGCATATAATTTACCTATTGAGAATGATATTGACTAAGTTGTATAAAGAGTGGTACTGAGAAGGAGAAATGCTTAATAACTTTCAAAGGAAACAGAAAAGTCATAGAGAGAAGTATGACTTAGAAACTTTCATTTTCTAGTTTTAATGCACACTTAGGTGATTTGCTCTGACTCATGTAATGAACTCAAGTTAAGCTGTACTTCACCAGCAGTATGGTGTAATACTGCCAACACGTAAATCATATCTAATCAATTTCTTCAGATGCATTAACTGTATACACAAAATTTATGGTTCTCTTTTTCTTCACAGATGCTAAACTACTATCTCCTAACTAAATTATAATGGATTTATTATTAAGGGAGGCAAGTTACTCTTCCTGAGGATAGCAATGCTTAAACAACTAGAACTTAATGCAGGATGTTTACCTGAAACTACCTCATGTGGGAAATGCTGTGAAGTTTTTGAATAATAATAGATAAATATCTTTTGAATAATTAGATGTCCTGTATTCTTGATCAGCCAACAACATTCTTTTCCTTTAAATTAGCTCTTTGAAGGCAAATATGTTTGAAGGTAAACTATTATGTTCAACGTTGACACAATTTTTTATGTTTCAACATACATACGTTCTGAGTTCTATGAAGTCAAAATCATGTCACTTTTAGCAAAAAATTAACAGTGGAAAATAAATGTGTTGTAGATATGTCTGAGGTTTGTGTTAAGCATGTAAATAAATTGTTTCTTTATTTTTGCCTGCCTGAGAATGAAAGCAAATTCAGATTAATTTCAAAACCGAGGGAAGCTAATGACAAAGACAATCCAGTGGCTGGCTTTTGAATTAATTCTGAGTGACATCACTTCCTTTTAAATCACTGTAAGACAGAAATGATATCTATGACATGATTCAACTACCTATTAAGCTGGCTTGATTTTAAACAACTTAGATTTAATTTCTCTCTTGATATAATACAAATGGAAGATCCATGATTTTCTAAAGAATGTCAATACATGTTGCTTATAAACATTCTTCCTACAATAATAATAAAAACCCCGGACACTTACTGTCTCTAGAATGTGTTTTATATTGAAAGCACATAATTTAGTGTTTGTTTTTGTAAAACACCTTCTGATATAAAAAACCAATAAAAATGTCTACAATAAAAACACATACTATTTTATCTGAATTGTCTTAACCCCAGATGAAGAGTAATTGTTTTAAGCATAAAATGCCCCATATTATGTAATTCTTAAGGATTTTTGTGTTTTTCAATCACTCTTAAAAAAAGAAGTACCTTTGAATAAAGGATGCTACTTTTGGAATATAAGATTGTTGAGTTTAAAGATCATAAATTCTTATCTCTATGAAGCTTCTCACTCTTCTTTGTATTCAGCTGAAAATACTTGCAGAGGTAGACCAAAGCATTTCCACTGAATGTAAATAGATATTTTACCACATAACTGTGTTTTTCCTTTTTTTTTTTTTTTTTTTTTTTTTTTCTTCTTTTTTCTCCCCGGTCAGTCTGGAATATGAATGCCTAGATAAATATGCTGCAGAAATATTGCACTGCCTAAGACAGCAAAAAATCCTTTTGAATAGATGAGAGTATTGTCTGAACATTTAATCCAACAAAGAATCCTTTGTTGTTATATGTTGTATTTAGGRGAATGCATGAAATTAGTAATGGTAAAAGGTCAAATATTCAGACTCCAGCAAGTTACAGTGCTAGAAGTAGTACAAATCTCCAATTGAAGTGAATTGGTTGCTACGACAATAAAAGCTGACAAACAATAATTACAAATTCAGAGTACATATATAGTACATTGCCACTAGCATTTGACAGAACCTATTTGCATATCCAGTTTTCAAACCTTAAAAGAAAGCAGCAATGTCTGTGAAGAATTATTTCTTCTTCTCCTTGAGACAATAGAAATAAATTTTTGTTAAAGGTTTAGTCTATGGGAGAAGTCATAGGATAAGACACGGAATGAGGAATTGATCTGTGTAATTACATTCTTTATAAAACGAATAGATTTTCTCTCTGTTAAAATGCTGTGGTTCAGCTCTCCTTGCATGGCTTCATACAATAGGGAATTTGCACCTATAGACAGAACAAACACAGTCATAAATCTTGAATTATTCCAGCTTTAGAGGCCTTTCAAAGAAATTTTTACCAGAAGTAATCAGTTTTCAGAATAGGTGTTATGAGAGCCAGGCACAACCTCTGCTGTCAAAGGACCCATCTACTTAAAATCACCTCCACCCACCCAAAAGAGAAGATGCATAATTTTGCAAAAATAATAATGTAGGTTTATTATTTCTGTAAATATTTTTGAGTACTAGGCAATCAGTATTTTAGTGGTATAATGCTAAAAATACACAACTCAATTTCTCTTAGCAAATTTTCATCTATTCCCATAGAAACAGTTTTCCTTTTCTGTGTCCGTAGCTATAAAAAATGGAACAGGAACTGTGGAAAATAAAATGAATAGTTTGGTCACTGTCATTTCTTCCATGCTCTGTATGAGGTGGTGAGCATGGTTTCAAAAAAGATCAGTGTGCCTCTGAAGATTTAAAGTCCAGCAGGATTCTCATCCCTTGTCACCAGACACAGCAGGGACAGGGCAGGTGTCTCTGAGAGGGCCAGAGTAGCCTTGGCCAACGGGGGCTGGTTCTTCCCTCCTCCTCTCCTCCCATGTAGGGACTTCCTGAAGGCAGAAAAAGGGGGCCAGGGATTCACATCTGGATCTTCAAGCATGATCACCAGTGTAAGGAGAAAGCAAGGTCCAATGTCAGCATCAGAGTCATGCTCCTTCAAGAAAAGAGACAAGAACTCCATCACAAACTTCACATTCCTCCAGGTAGGAGGACTTGTGTTACTGCAGTTTACTGCAGTGCTCTAAACCAGGAATTTCTGTAACTGGACTAATTATGTAGACCAGTATACTAGTTAAAGCACAGATTGGGCTGACAGTAGCAGACTGACAGCTCTACCTATAAAGTATGCTTCATATTTTTCCTGCGACAAGATTTTCAGTATAACAAACAAATCCAGTGGCATCAATGTTTTGGGAATAGAAGACTAGGGCACTGGTGAAAGATTATACTTCACCATAGCATTGTTTTTTCTCTAGGAATACTTCCACAGTTAATCATCCAGAAGCCAGTGAAGATGAGAATGGTTTGTGTTAGGGATGTTAGGACTGTTGTCACTTCTCCGGTTGCTCCAGCCCAGAATCTCTCCTGCCCCAGTAGCTGGAGGTCAGACCCATGCCCTAAAACCCAGGTGTGAGCTACAGATGCAGCTGCTGCTCTCCTGTAGCTGATACCAATGGCCACGGGTGCTCATCCCTTGGTCCGACTCCAGCAGCTACTCCCAAATTTCACTCACACACACGCAGGTCTCCCCGGTGTCCTTGCAGCACATACACACACACACACACACAGAATACAGAGTGAGATTATACTGAGAGGCAATTAAGAAAAGATTTAGCAAGAAGATATAGGAAGACAGGACAGACTGCAGTGATAAAGCACAGGGCTCAGACACACAAGCACACTGACAAGTCCTGTTTTACCCACTACGAGCCCCTTTTATAGGCCTATCCCCACCTCTGTTTCTCCCTGCTCCCCTTCCCCTGAATATCAGTTGTCACTGTCCCACTAACCCACTCCACCACGCAGAACCACCAAGCTCCCATTCTCATCCATTGCAAACTCCTGGTTAGCCTTCGGTTTCTTGAAAGCCCATCAATTTCACATACCTGTGCAATTTAGCATTGTCTTGTATTGGAGTATGAAAAAAAAGAGGCTAGATAGGCTATTTTAGAATAATAAGAACGGAGAATAATACTAGAGTAATGCTTTACAAGTGAATAATTTTAAAAAAAAGTTTGCATTTGCAATAAAAGAGCTTCAAGATTTGTCTATATGTATGCTGTAAAAAAAAATAGGCCTTTGTATTATCTTGGGTTTGTGATGTGTGGAGAAATGGGGAAGTAGAACTATCCCAGGCAACTAGCAACAAGATAAGAGAAAACGGCCTCAGGCTGGGCCAGGGAAGGCTCAGGTTGGACATCAAGAAGAATTTTTTCATTGAAAAGGTGGTTAAGCATTGGAATGGACTTCTCAGGTAAATGGTGGAGTCACCATCAATGGAAGTGTTAAAGAAAAGACTGGATGTGACACTTACTGCTGTGGTTTAGTTGACATTGATTGTGGTGTTTGGTCAAAGGTTGGGCTCGATGATGCCGGAAGTCTTTTCCAGCCTTAAAGATTCTATGCTTCTGTTGAAATGGAAAGCAGTAGAATGGAATGATTGTTATTTCTGACTTGAAGAGTTTCCTAGGTAATACTTCTGAAGCTAATACACAGTCAATGTCCTGCAACTTCATCATTTTCGATGAGAAAATAAGATCGCAGGAAATAAGACTGAGCCTACCATATGTTCGTGTTTGCCAAGATATTTATTTTTTTTTCTACATATAAATTTTGTTCCAGTGGAGCTTGCACACTTCTGACGTGTTAAGAACCTGCAGTTTTGACAAGGCCACAGGACAACCAGAACTGTCAAACTTGTAGTACGCATATCGCTAGCACAATATAAATGAAATATATAATATATTGGGTGTAAATCAGACCTGCTGCTGATGCCAACAATCTGTGTATGTTGAATAAATTCAGCATGCCCTGAATATGTCAAACACACTATGTTTGTATACACMGACAGGGAAACACATTCAGAGAGGGGGCTAATGTTGGGGAGGAGGGTGTATGGATACAGTTTGCAAAAATGGATGACACAAACATATTTAGGCAGCTCCATGAGGCTGATGACTATATTTATCTTTGTATTCAGTATTGTGTCTAACTGGCAATATTAGGCTTCTAGCAGGTGAGACAATCTCAGTGGCTGATGCAAGAAAACTGCAAAAGATGTAAACATTTTTGTTTCTAAATAAAGGAAAAAAAAAATCCATTTATTTTGTTTGGTGCGGGTTTTTTTCCTGCTGATATTAATTTTGTTTTTGACTAGTTATATCATCATTGTGTATTCAAGGAACTCTTTATTAAAAGAGAAAACTTCACTCCCAGAAATATTTATTTGAAGATATCACAAGAATTTTCTGCTTTTAGAAACAAATCTTAAATGGATTTTCATGCTGTTCCTGCTTAAAACCTTAGGAAACAATGCTTGCAAGTACTGTTGTACTTGCACGCATGCTTTGGACAGTGTAGTCTATGTTGACCCTCTAAATTTACATAAAGGACTATGTAGATGCCCACCAACTGAAAAATTTCTCATAAAATCTATTTCAGAAGCTCAAAAAAAAAAAAAGAAGTAGAAAAATGTAGAAAAATGCAAAAAGTACAGTACTTTTCTCAAAGATGCTTTACACTTCCTGGCATCCACTGGGTAGTCTGATTATTATGAACCCTAAGAATGAAAACTTTTAACAGCAGGTATAAGAAGACTGCTTTCTCTAAATCTATTTTCAGAAAAGATGGATGTCTCTTGGACATTATGTGAATCAAAGCAAAAGCAGAACAAGCTATCAGAATAATAAATATAATTTAGAAATCCAGTCTCATAGAAAAAATATTATTATTAGCTTAGTTCAGAAGAAGAAAGCCTGATGTAAATTATTGTCACCATGTGCTTTCCCCTCATATGACAAGGCTTTGTACAATTTACAGTCAAGAAACCCAAGTTAAGTGGGTTGAAGGGCTAAATAATATATTGTTTCATCTTAAACAAAATAATAATTTAAAAATAAAATAAATACCTTAAGTTTACTCTGTAAATGTAAAATATTTACAATTTTGTTAACGACAAAAAGAAAGATATATCTGCTATGAAAAAAAATCAGGTTGGAGTTCAATTTGAGAAAGGCATAAGGTAGAGTAAAGAAAAAATTCACCATTCTGTTTTGGCTAATTAAGTTTAAATATCATTGTCCCTGGAATTTATATACAAGGTTTTCATATAATAGATTTATATATTCCTAATTTTGTCTAAAAGGAGATGGAGTAGATTAATTTCAACATAATTAAATGTTTTATGGAAAATCATATTTTATTAATAAATTGATTTTTTAATAGTGACTACAGTTCATTTTCCTTGGGGTATCATTGCTTGTTTCACATTGTTTCTCTTCCTCTCAAAAGTAAAGTTCCTGTGACCACCCTGCTTAGCGCCTGCCCTCCAGACCTCTTGGCTATTAAACACATCTTTTATGACTTCAAATTTCTGTTCAGGAAGGATATACAGCTTTCGTAGCTTGCCTGTATTTAAACTTAAAATTTTCAAATCTACTAAGAGGGTTTTTTTCCTCTAAACATGGTATTTAATTTCTTAATCTAGAGGTTTTTTACTCACATAATGCTTTCTTTTGCACTGCAAGAGTAAGTGAAAAGCAGTTGGCACATTACAGAACACTTCCATCATCATCTTCGTCACCATTTAAAAATTCATTCTTCAATTAAAAAAAAATACTGAAGGAGTACTTCTCTAATATATATTTGGATGGTGAACTAAAAATTACTTCACCAAAACGCAGGTATCTAGACCTTATAGACATCTCTGTGTATGTTGGTATAAATATGCAAAAGAGGATTGACCATTATGAGCCTCCTTGGGAAAATAAGCGCTGTCTTTCTTCACAGGAATGAGTGCAGAAGGCTTGTTTTGTCAAGATGTCCAAGTATGACTAAATTTCAGATGATTAAAAAGAAATAAAGTTTCTACACACCTTTTTTTTTTTTTTCAGCTGGAAATTATTTGAATATTTTACAGGATAGAATTTACTCCTTTGCTTTGTCACTTTAATTTCACAGATCACAAAGTAGCCTGCCCACAGACAGAGTAAATGACTAGCTTCAAATTAATGATCTCTTTCAATAAATTTTCTGATGGAGTAGCCATAGTAAGCAGAGGAAAAGGCACTTCTGTTTTATATTTTTATTAGCTATAATTAATGGATACTATGAAGAAAAAACTGCAGTCATCTCATTTTGAAATCTTTTTTAAGGGAAAGAAAATGGAAAAGGCAGTGTGCTAGAAGGTATTTTATGCACCTGTTTGAAGAGAGTTACATTTGTTCCCAGAAACATTTAAGAGAGATATTTTGATAATATGCTAGAAAGCTCTCTTTTTTTCTATTTTGACCATAGAACTGAATGTATGTGGATCTGTTTCGTAGCATCTCARAAGGTTGTCCTAGTTCTGGAGAACCATCTGGAGACTTCATCTTTTCACAGTTACTTACTAGCAGACCATCACTACATACTTTTCCTCCAAAAATTAATATGAGAAGTATGATTTGTATGAAAGGGGATCATTGACGTTTCCCAGAAGATGTGTGACTGTGGAGAACTTTAAACTCAGGCTGTAAAGTTTGAATGCAACTCTAGCTGCAACGTATGATCAGTGTTTGTTAGGAGGGGTTTTGGAAGAACACGGAACTAACTTAGAGTTTATCACTGTTGGTCTTCAGCTGTCCACATACCAAGAAAAAGTGTCAGAAACAAAATTCAGGACTAGAAGGCTCTCAAAGTTTTGTAAATATTTTCTTTCCCATCTCACTATGAATTCATGATTCTTTTGAAACAGATGTCTGTACAAATTCATAATATTTTAACATTATCACCTCTTATGCTTTACCCTCCAAAAGGCTATTCAAAGAATATTCTCTCCGTCTGCAGTAGGATTTTGGATGTTATTTCCTCCCTGAGGCTGAATTTTCTCTTTTCTCTGTGTTTCATACTGTTCAACTGTCACTTGAACAATGTTTATCGTATGGGGTTTACCTCCATTTACTTTTCATGTACAAAATAAATTATGCATTCATTTATTTTTGTTGCATTATAAAGCATATGGGCCATTATCCTACAGTAATTAACTACACTTCTTTTATTTAATCTATAATACGGATAGGTACCACATTATCACTGATCTCTGCACCCTGTCATATCACCAAATAAAATAATACCCTAGGAAGTCTTTGCAAAACGGGCTTTTAATCTTTTCTAATTCCTGTTCTGCTCTTGGATAGCTAGAAAGTAGTCATGAAAAAAATCTGCAAATGTTTCGAAATTGCTTCCATGCTACGTTTCAGCAAAACTTATATCCTTTGTTTTGGGTTTGGTTTTTTTTTTTTCAATGCTAAGGACAGAATCTCAAGTTTCAAAGATATTTCAGAGGAGGCAGAGATTGAAAGGATTATTTTAGCTGGCAATAAGTAATGTAGATAGACAGAGAGGGTAAAACCAGTGTGAAAATCTTTAAATATTTCACTGTCCATATTGGAAGAAGAAAAGAAAAAAGAGGAAAAGAAAAGGGAGACAAAACAAAGGAAGAAAGGATAGAGAGGAAGAAGAAGGAAGGAAGGAAGGAAGGAAGGAAGGAAGGAAGGAAGGAAGGAAGGAAGGAAGGAAGGAAGGAAGGAAGGAAGGAAGGAAGGAAGGAGGGAAAGTGAGGAGGGATCTCATGAGTATTATTTGTCTGAATTGCTCTTTTTCTGCTCAGAAAACCCCATTTCCAATGATTTTCATCCCCAAATTTACTGCAGAATATTGGAGTCTTCTGCTATTTTTAAACACAAGACTGAAAAACTTCTTTTTCAGCAACATTTGCTTGTTACGTCTGCAAGAAGGTTGTGAGTCTTAGCCAGTTTTTCTAATGCCCTAGTTTTTCTCATTTAGTGACTCTGTTTTAGGCCAAAAAATTTTCTAATAATGTTATAGGGGATATGATAAAAGAATCTTCTCCACAAACGTGAAGAACAATGGCAAACAGGGAAATCCTCATAACCTAATTAGAGAAACAAGAACCCTGGTTCTGCTCCTCCGGGATGGACAACCATGAGTCAGTAATAATACTCATTACCATGAGTAAATGGAAGATGTTGTGTAGATCACCACAAAAGCTGAGAAGAGTTACTGCCTAGTGGGTATGGGACACATTGTAAGATGTAAGGGAAGTGCATTTAGGGATTGTACAAGACATCTGGGATGTTTAGAAGAAGAATCAAAGGAAGGAAAAAGGAAGCATTGAGGTTGTTTGAKAGGGATCAATCATGAGAAAATTGATGGGTAAAAGGTATGGCTTTGTGTTTAACAGGCTACTGGTCAGTACATATGTCTGACCGTGTTCTGCACCTGATGAACAGTTTTGTTATCTTGAATTCCACTTCTAATTATTTTCCTGGGTGAGATGTTCTTTCATRTATTCTATGTACCTATGCATGTGCATGTGTCTGTGTGTGTGTATCCAGAGATTTATATGCCAGCAGATGGACTAGGATCATGGGCCAGAGGCGATAATATTTCTCTGGTACCAGCAACTGGAGCAAGGAAAGGTATATACATTGGTGAGTGATCACTAGCAAATACCAAGTCAGACTAGGCAGCCGGTTGGATAAAATCTTGGAAGCCCGAAGTTTGGGCCAGACCAGATAACAACAAGAAGAGACGGTCTGCAGACTGGCTACTGGAGGGACCAGTTGGTCTAAGTCAACTGGTAGAGTGGCTGATGGGTCAACTGAGAAACACATTTGCATGTGTATGTGCATGACTGAGGCAGCTGGAGACAGGAAGATCCAAGAGTGTGGGTGTGTGGCTGTGTGTAGGTGGGGCATGTGTGTGCACCCATGCACATTGACCTGCAGGCCTCTGTGACTCTCATGACAAGATGCCAGCAACTGAGGAGAAACAGGATACAGGGACAGTCTGGAGATCTAGTAGATGACCTTCATCCTGAACTGCTGTAGAAGAGAATGGAGCAATGCTGCTGGTGCTGTTTGTGCTTGTATGAGTGCTGAGTATCCTGACTRTTTTAATTTGTTCACTGGCTGTACTTGCAAGTGGACGTGTATTGCATAGATGTGATTTTAAGTGTCTAGGGAAGACATAAACTTATCCTCTCTACTGGTGGGACTTAGGATCAAGGAACTGAAAAAACCTTGCCTTATCCCAGTTACCAGATTCAACAATGCCTGACTARTCTACTCTCTGTTTCATCCTAAATGTCAGATCAATTGTGCCGTTATTTTTAAATTCACCATAACTGTTTCATATTCCATGACTCACAGAAGAAAAGAGTCAGAAAAAAAGTTTAAAAATTGTATTTTCAAAAACTTAATCCATAAAAACTGATTTCTGATTTTATCTATAAATATATATATGTATTGAAAAAAACCCACATCGTCTTCTTACAGATTTTCCTTAAGCTCAACTTTAAGTAGAATTCTATATAGTAATTGTAGAAATAGTACAGAAAGAAAAATCTGCACAGAACTTCAAGGAAGACAAATATATTGTGCCTTTTCTAGTAGGATATGTACTCTTAAGTACGTTCCAGTGGTAGGGAAATAAACAAGTATCCAGGTGTTGAGTAAGGATCCCAAACTAAAAGGGGGACAGGAGTTTAAAAAYACAAACAGCAAGAAATAATGAATAATTAACACAGATTAAACAAGTACTTGAAATGGTTTGTTATGCAAATTTACCTTGCCGATTGCAAGCATTTCTCRTTAGGGATTTGTTAAACGGATCAGTGAAGGTCTTGCAAATTTGAACTGCTAAAAGCTAAGAACTTCCTGAACCAAATCTGAAAAATGTTGACTGTCTCTTAAGTGGAAAGGATTCCAGAACTTTTTTACCATCCTTGTCAGCGACATGGACAGTGGGATTGAGTGCACCCTTGGCAGGTTAGCCTGAGAACACTAAACTGTGTGGTGTGGTTGACACACTGAGTGGAGGGGTTTCTATACAMAGGAACCATGGTAGGCTTGAGAGGTGGCCCCATGAGAACCTCATGACAGTCCATGAGAATCTCATGATGTTCAGCAAGGTCAAGCACAAGGTCCTACACCTGGGTCAGAGCAGTCCCAAGCACAAATACAGACTGGGTGGTAAATAAATCAAAAATAGCCCTGAGGAGAAGGACTTGGGAAAGTTTGTGATGAAAAACTCAACGTGACCCAGCAGTATACACTTGCAACCCAGACGGACAACCACATCCTGGGCTGCATCAAAAGCAGTGTGACCAGCGGGTCGAGAATTGAGGTGGTTCTTCCCCTCTAGTCCACTCCTGTGAGACACGCCAGAAGTACTGTGYCCAGCTCTAGGGCTGCCAACAGAGGAAAAATATTAAACTGTTGGAATGAGTCCAGAGGGGGGCCATTAAGTTCATCACAATGCTGGAACACCTTTCTTATGAAGATAAGCTGAGAGATTCGGGGCTTTTCACTCTGGAGAGGAGAAGAATCATGGGGATTTTATCCAGGGTATTGCTCAACATATTAAAACATTTAAATTGGTGTAAGCAGAGTGAGAGCTGCCTGTGGCAATGTGCAGGACAGCATAAAATCCATATTGGAAGAGCTCTTACACAAATCAGTTAAAAGTTTTATTGTGGAGGTCTGAAGTGTAGTGCATCACCCTGACTGACATCTGTTCATGGCCATATATTCACACTGTCTTGCTGATGGTGACTAGAGCCCTAACTAGAATTTTCAGTGTATAGTCTACATTAAAATRTGATAAGAGCAAGACAGTTACATTATATGTTTTTGGCTGTCAATTAACATATATCTTCTAATTTTAGTGTGGTATCATATGAGTTAGGGGGATTAAAGGACTTGCTCTGATACTGCATATGAAGACAGAGCTATGAATAGGAAATTTTTACCAGAAGTTTCCCATTATTTTCCGGGATTAATCTTCTATTGCAACACAAGTTATTTATTTTATTATACTTTACAAAGTAGTGGTAGGTAAAGTTTAAGTATATTCATAGACTGAAATTTTACTTTAATTCATTGTGGACACCTGTTTTTGTCATTGGTGTTAATTTAGAAAAGAAAAAAAAAACAAAGGAAAAAAAAGAATCTATGTTGCAAAATTGCTTACAAAACAAATGTGCAAATATTTTCATGAAGACAATCACTGATGCAAGTATGAAAATTAACTGCTTTGGTTACCAGCTAGCACTTGTGCTGGCACAAACTAGAGCAGAAGCGAGATTACTTTACATGCTTGCAGATAGTCCATGCAAACTGAAATTGTATGGAACATCATGGGCACATCTTCATGTGGAAGAAGATAGGCAATTTTGCCATAAAGCACAGAAGAGTCATTCCTGGGCAAAGTAGCTGAATTTTTTAAAAGAAGGAATGAAATAGTGTACTCACTAAATCATTGTTAATGTAATAAKTAATTTTAATTCGACTCAGAAATTAACATATGCATGTTCAGAAAGTATGCATAGAGTTTCTCACTTCCCTTCTTTACTTTTTTAATACAAAAATCCATGTGTAGAAAGTTCAGAAAGGCTGATGTGAGAACCAGGATTGGATACAGCTTCTGTTTGCTTGCTAGCATTGCAAGTGAAAGAGTTGTTGAAAGAGTTGTTGTATGGTGAAAGAAATGTAGAAAACTAAAATGAAAACCCCATTTTTTTTTCAACCCAGGACTTTTTCTCCAGACAGCAGTCGTTGTGATTGTTATTAGTAACTATTCCCAATACCTTCAACAATAGTAAATATATGGTCTTGTTAAATGCTTGTGTTGTTTATTAATATAACTTAAAATAAAGAGTAAGTACAGCCCATTATTGTGATTATAAATACAATTTTATTCTGCTTTTGTTAAATCTTCAGCTATCCAGATCAATCTTCATTTCTTTTTATACTGTAGTTTTAAACACTCTGTCAATTTCAATTTTTTTTTTCTCTGAAACTATATACCAYGACTGGAAACAAAATTGTGTTTTATCCAGGGCATTTCTACAGTCTTGTTTTATGACCTCTATCATTTTGTCCCACTTTTTCTATCTGTACCGTGACAATAATAATTTTAATATTTCCTTTTCTATTGACATAATAAGCGAAGGATGACATGGGGGAGAAAGAGGCTTGGACAGCTGAACTAATTAAAGGGCTTCAAATGCTGGCTGAGTGAAATACTACAAATACATATATCACCATCTGCTTGCTTATTGAWCTTACTAGTAGCACCATTGTTTTATTTTCAAAATAATTTGCCATCAAAGATAATATTTGTTTCCGTACTTATTTGTACACATATTTGCACCTACCATGATACAGTTAGCAAAGTGTTGCCYGTTATCTCAGATAACATTTCACCAACTCCATACTGTTATCTCAGAAAAAAACCCTCTGTCACTCCTCCAAGCTTCACATTCAATATAACAAAAGGCTATTCTATATTTGATGTACAGAGTTTCCTATTTTCCTTASCTTGCAGTATGTTATTTTAGTCCACTGTATCTTCTTGTTGGCCTTTTTTTAACTAGTGCTTGCTTGGTCAGTAGCTTTGCCCTTGGGCAAGGGTTTGATGAGCTTGTGAATGGGCATGATGCCATCCAAACAGATGTGATGGAAAATAATCAGCCGACAGGCCCTCTGTATGTAAAAAATATGCTTGTAAAGGGCAAGATTCTAATCTGGAAATGTTCAAATAACTGTTTACACCATGTAGTATTTGGATGAAGGAYCTACCATTGTTGATCTAGTTCTGAATTCTACTTAAATGCTTTGCTTTCAGGGAAAACAAGAGAAAAGTTTTTGATGTCACACAGAGGAGAATTTTATATTGTTAGAAATAAAAATCATCTTGCTAGTACAGCAAAGGGATTCCTCTTCTTTTTTTTTTTTTTCTGAGTAAGAAGCTTCATGCAGTGTGCCAAATCTGATTTCTGAACTTTAGTTTCAGGAATAGTGAGTTACATAACAGTTTAAGCATTAACATTGACTTTTATCTCACATAAGTTCAGGCACTCAAATAATGAATCCTTTTTTTAGATTACTTATAAAGAATCTTTTCCCTCAAAGGGAAAAAGTACTTTCTGGAGATTGCCACTCAACCTTACTATCATCACTCTCTAATGTGTAAGAGGATACCTTCTAGAACATCCTGTCATTTATTTTCATTTTTGCTGTAGCCTTATATTGATTTTGTGTGCACAGATTTTGGTAATGGGGAAACAACAGGAGTGGCTGCTGAAAGCTTCCCTCATGTTCGATAAAGCCAATGCCAGACAGCTCCAAGAGGGACCCACTGCTGGCCAAGGCCAAGCCCACCAGTGAAAGTGAGTTGGGTATAACATATATAAGAAGGGAAAAAATGCTGTGCAAAAGTAACTTAAAAAAAAGTGTGAAAATATGTGAAAGCAACAGCCCTGCAGACACCAAGATCAGTGAGGAAAGAGGGAGGACAAGGTTCTCCAGGTGCCAGAGCAGAGATTCCCCTGCAGCTTGTGGTGAAGGTCATAGGGAGGCAGGCTGACCCTGAAGCCCATGGAAGTACATGATGGAACAAAGATCCACCTGCAGTCTGTGGATGACCCCATTCCAGAACAGGTGGATGTGCCCTGAAGGGGCTGGAACCCCCTGGGAAGTCTGCACTTGAGCAGGCTTCTGGTAAGACCTGTGGACTTATGAAAAGAGGAGCCGACAATGGAGCAGGTTTGAYGGCAGGACTTGCCATCCCATGGGGGATCAGTGCTAGAGCAGCCTGCTCCTGAAGGACTTTCACGCATGGAAGGGACCCAACACTGGGACAGAGACGGATTGTGAGGAGTCCTCCCCCTGAGGAAGGAGGAGCAGCACAGCCAGCCTGTGATGAACTGACCCCCATTCCCCATCCCTCTGTGCCACTGAGGGGGAAGAGGTAGAAAACTCATGACTAAATTTGAGCCTGGAAAGAAGGAAGAGGTGGGGAGAAGGTGTTCAAAAATTTAGTTTTTACTTCTCATTATCCTACTCTGATTTGATCAGTAATAAGTTAAATTAATTTCCCCATCTTGAGTCTGTTTTTCCTATCCCGTTAATTGCTGRGTGATCTGTCCTTGTCCTTATTTCAACCCATGAGCCTTTTGCTGTATTTTGTCTCCCCTGTCCAGTTGAGGAGATGGAGGATCGAGTGTCTTTGGTTGGTAGCTGGCATCAAGYCATTTTCAACCCATCACAAGACTTTACAAATAAAATGAGATAAAAAATTGGACAACTAAATTGTTAATTYAATAAATAATTAAATAAATAAGTTTAGTTGGTGCAGTGGCTTGACTTTCCCTCGTAATGTTGTACTCTCATTGTATCTGTATTTCTGTRCATAGGCTCAGGGTGGTCCTCGTTTAGTCCTGATTGTAGTTTCTTTCTATTATTTTTAAGATCTTTTTATTTGACATCACCCTTTGCTTGCCAGTCTGGTCCACTTCTTCCTCCCGTGGCTGTGAGTCATCTTCTCCCTCTCTYGATGCACCTTTTTCTAAGCTCTCATCACCAGGTTGACCAGGCTGATAAATTTTTTTTTCCCCACCTGTAGACCAATAACTGAATTGAATAATAAGGATGGACTCTTCATACAGACCATAAGCATCTACATTTAAGCTCCCAAATTTCCAAATCTCTATATTGTTGCCCAGTGTCTTAGTAAGTACTAACTTTTGAGTAGACTCCAGTGTTCCAGCTTCAGCTGTAGATGATKCTATTGACTATCACTGTTAATTATAAGATTTGAGAGACCTGGATATCATGTAGATTCCTGTATTCAGTGTTCTCCTCAGGTGTTCCCTAAGCACGCAACACCATCTGGAGTGTCCTAAATTATCCGTCTTGACCTCCARCTACTAACTTGGAAGCAAGTTGATATACTCTCTATATTCTATGTCAAATCTGCTCTGTTTACTGAGACATCCTAAGGACCTTAGYAGATACTAGTATCTGCTTTAAGGTAGCTTGTTTGAGCTGTTAGAGACCTAAATCTCCCACTAAATGTTTTCAAGGGTTTAAGAACTAAAGTAGAGCTTGGAGCTATTATTATCCTAGCACTGGGGAAGAAATTGAGAGAAATAAGTCCTTCTTTATTTTGCTTTAGACATTTTTGCCAGGCAGACAGAAGCACAGTTCCAAAGCAGACACAGATCTTCAATTGCTTGCTCAACCAGCTTAGGATCTAGAAGCTACATACATCCATTACATGGACTGAGGCACATGGAAAAAACCACCATTTTAGTTATAAGCACTTGTCGTAGGCATTTGGTTGCAGCAGAGTGTGAAGATAATAATGAATATAAACCCATGAGAAAATGGGCTTTTTAAGTCTTATGGCACCGAGGGCAACTTGTTTGCTATTTTTTTTGAATAATGAATCGTACAATTCTGCAAAATATTACCAAGCAACATAATAATAGAAACACAGACATAAATTTTATTTTTGCTTTCTAAGTTAAAAAAATAAAATTATAATTTATTCATCACTTTACATTTTAAAACTTACCCAGCATTTAAAAACTCTAAATCTCTTTGCAACCCTATCTCAATATCTGATATTATTAGCTAATAAATCAGTAGAACAGCTGTGATTATTCCCACTATATATGTAATCTTAGGACCGGAATTTACTACTACTAGTCTGCATTTTGCTTGAAAATGCAATAATGAAAAAATGCACTTTCACTGACTCTCAGGTACTTCTGTCTGTTACTAGATAAGGTAAACTAATGAAGAAGCAAACATTAATGGTTCAATCGTTTAATTTTAGAACAATCATTTCATTTTAGGTGAGAGAAAAATCAAATAATTGTGTCTAGGCACATTCTTGGTGTCCAAATAAATGTGAAAGAGAATGATGCACTTTCCCAATTGATTTTTCACACAAAGTAAATCTTTTTGTAGTGCTTGCTCACTAAGTGAATAGCAGAGTATGGATTCTGTTGACATTTTTTCAGTAAAAGTTTCTTTTTCTGATGCACAAATAAAATGTAAATGAACAATGCATTAGACAAAAACTTTTAAATCAGGATGTTTTCCTTTTTTTAACTTTCTATTTCATTAAACCAAATGGCAGATTTTTTTTTACTTCTCCCATCACTCCCCACCCCCAAATAATTTGTCAAGGGTTGGACATTCAGGTGGACTTCACTAAAAAGAAGGAAGTGAGCAACCTTAAGGAAAATAACCCAAACATGGTGTTTCATGGTAGTTCTGTCTTAAGGACAAAAGTTCATATATGAAATGCAGATGAAGTTTGAAACCTTGAATATTCCTATGAAGCTAAAGTGTCATTCTTAAGCCAACCACAATAAGCAGTGATGCTTTTATGAAAAACGATTCTCTGATACCTCTGTTCAACAGCATTTATGAAAAGWGCCTAGATAAAAGAAAACTTTTGTTCAGTCTTATATACATTTTTTTTCAGTCCATTTGGCCCATGAATTAGGAATCCAGTGAAATTTTATTCAGGAAAAGAGCTGTATCATTTATCACAATCACAAATGGTTTAATCATAATGTTTTATTTGTCATTATTTATTATTATCCCCTTTCAAACTCATAAATCTTCATCCTTAACTCACAGTTCTCTTAACCTTTAACTGGTTAAGTACTTGCAGCCCTTAATTAGTTTCCCATTTCAAAGCTTTCAGATTCTTGGCAGACCTTCTAGACACCTTCTGCATTGAACAAAAACACCCACCAACTCCATTCAGTTACTGTATTTCTTAGTATAGATTTTAATACCTGACAAGAATTTAATCCTCCTTCAGCCAGAGATTCCATGGCTGCTTAGAGAGAGTTAGTACAGACACTTATATCTGCTCTTCCTCTGCTTTTACAACATGAAATCTGTGTTGCCTGCATCCCACAGAGAGCTGCTAAAACTCCTTTTTGTGCATTTAAAGCCTATAGGGTGATTTGCTGTAATAGTAAATCATTCCGGCCAGGCTCACTGCAGGCTTCTTCCTGTGTAGCTCTGGTAAGATGAAAGTGGTTCAATGAAATATAGCTCTAGTCTGAATTGAACAGAGCTATCCAAAAAGGAAAGGCAGAGGGGAAGATATTGCAAGTAACACCAATCTCTCCTTTCTTGACTCAATTGTCACTGAGATTGAGTGAATTCTTAAAGTAGGTATAGGAGAAGCCACCCTGCACTTTACAAATTTTTCTTTATCCCCTTCCCTCCTCACCACCCTGTTGAGGTAAGGGCTGTTTTCCAAGCACCCTAAGAAATGTGGATTGGTGCACTACTGGCAGTTCTATATGAGAACAGCAGACGAGATGTCTGTCATTTGCTGCTATCCTTCATCAACAACAGAGTGACAATGTCCAGGGCCAGGAATCATGGATCTTCTACTTTTTCTTTATGTATGTTGATCAAAGGCTTTACCCAATTAAGTTGCACCTCAGCAGAAGAAACTGGAGGCTTCACAAGGAAGACAAAGGTGTGGAGAGCCAAAAGATTCAAAGTGGAAAACCTCTTTTCATTATATCTGAGGACTGGCAGTGTATCTTTTTACGCACTGTTTGTTCCAGTTTTCATTAATGCCGCAGACTTCCTTCTTACCCCGGTTTTAGTATTTCTTTTCTCCATGTCTCTCTAGAAACTCTGGTTCCATTTTCTATTTATAAAAGGTTCTGTCTGACCTAGACTGCATCAGCCAGCATTTGGAAGCACGAAACTTCTCTGCCACCCAGCCACATCCTTTTAGCAAACATCCAGTACATATTAAATAAAGAATTCTAATTTCTCACTGCATTCGGTTTGTGTAGCAATATTTTACTAGCAGGATAGAGACTTAAACCATGGCTTCTGTGAAAAGACATCAGGCTGCCTCTGTGTCCAACAGAGCTGATTTTAAGATGGACCCTTATTTTGTTAAAGCCAAGCCCATCAGCAATCTGTGATAACATATTCAGAAAGGGTAAAATCTGCTGTGCAGCAGCTGTGTGAGAAAGGAGTGAAAAAGTGTGGCAGAAACACCTCTGTAGATACCAAGGTCAGCAAACAAGGAGGGGGACAAGGTGCTCCAGGTGCAGAGATTCCCCTGAGGCCCCTGGTGAAGACCGTGGTGAAGCAGCTGTGCTCCTGCAGCCCATGGAGGACCAGAGTGGAGCACAGATCCACCTGCAGCCCATAGAGAACCCCGCACCAGARCAGGTGAATGTGCTATAAGAATCTGCATGCCAGGAACAGCTCATGCTGGTACTTGCTCCTGGCAGGAACAGAGGCCTGTGATGAGTACACACAGGATCAAGCTTCCTAGCAARAACTATAGCCTATGGGGAACACATCCCAGAGCAGTTCTTGAAGAACTGCAGCCTGTGGAAAGGACCCACACTGGAGGAGTTTGTGAAGGACTCCATCTTATGATAGGGGCCCCAATCTAGAGCAGGAGAAAAGAGTGAGAAGGAAGGAGCAGCAGAGACAAAGTGTTATGAGGTGACTCCAACCCACATTCCTCATCCATCCTGCACCACTCAAGGCAGAAGGAGATAGAAAATCTATCAGTACAATTGAGACAGGGAAGAAGAAGGGGGATGAGAAAGGTGTTTTCAGTTTTGTTTTTATTTCTCATTATCCTACTCTGTTATTAATCAGAAATAAATTAATTTCCATTGAGTCAGGTTGGTTTTACCTATGATGCTAAATGATTTTGATCCACAAGTTTTCTTCATAATATTTTCTTCCCTTTTCCTGCTGAGGTGACAGAGCTTTGTCAACAAAGGTAAAAGGGTAAGTTATRTTACAGTCATGGCAGTATTAAAAAGAATGAATGTAGATGTACCTCAAAACTTCAGCATATGTTCTTAAGGATAGGATTACTATGGATACTACAACAGTCAGAGTCACTAATAGACCAAAGAGGCCAAGAGGAAAAAAAAATCTGACTCATCTTCAAAAATTCAGGATGTTTTTAGGTTTTGGCCTATTTAAAAAGCAGTGATATCTTAATTGGAGGAAAAAGATTAGGAAAGAAAAGAGAAATGTACAAAATATATTTTTCAGTGATGTAAAACACATTACTCTGACATTAAATAGCCAGTCTGTTTCTTACATGCACAGGATTTCTGATGGAGCCCTAGATAGAATTTGGAGAAAGGGGCCATCTCAGAACTCCAAAGGGCCAGCATAGAGAAAAGACGTTCTATGACTGTAGAAATCATCTGATTCTGCTAAAATACTACAACTATGATACTAGTTGGCCAAATGAAAACAGCAGTAGAGAAGGAAGCAAAATCAACTTTTATCACCTCTTTCTTGGGAAGTCTGCACAAGACCACTATCTCCTTAGTCCTGTTCTGRATGTTTTTCAGAAGAGATGGAGACTCACTAAGGAAACAATATTGAATATATAGTAGTTTTACTGGAGGACTAATATATTAAATAATAAGTTTTTCATCATAAGACATTAAAATTTCCATTTCTTTAGCTCTGAAAGAATGTTTTGAAAACTGTTTAAACATGTTGTTTCCTGTTCATCTTTATGGCATGAATTTGTTTATCAAATTTTGTTGAGTTTATTAATTGTAGAAATCGTTAAATGTATAAAGAAYATGTATTCAAACAAGCTTGCATTAACCATAAAGGACGTGAGGATTTTATATCTAAATAACTTCAAAAGCAAAAAGTGAAGTTTGCTCTTGCAGTTTTGCTGTTGCTATGATTGATGGAAAGTTTCTTTGTAGCAGTAAATGCTGGAAGTYTAAAGGAATTTTTTTCATCTTTAGGAAACTTGCTCAGTTCAGACTTGTCTGGCATTTTACTGATGTTTGATTTCAAAGAAAAATAAAAGAGGACTTCTTCCTCCTGAGTACTTCAACAAATCTGACTTTTAGGATTGGTTCAACTCTTTTTAATTCAGCACTTGATTTCAAGTAATTTCTTCAAGGCACTAATGAGTCTGTCTTGTGATACTGTGTAAATAGTTGTTGAACAGGACCATGGTTCTATGAGCATTTGAACATCTAAGGTTTCTCCTTTGGTTGTCTCACTTACTTTTCACATAAAATCAATTTTCCTATTTTGGCTCCCAGTACAAAACCTTTTTCTGCTTTTAATTGCTAAAATGAGCACATCCGATAGTATCTTTGATGACCTTCCCTGTTAGCCTGTAATTGGTCAGTTTCTCATTTGCTCTTATTACTGTCACTAATTCTCTAAAGATATATTGTGCCAACAAGCTCATCTGCTTGAAAATGCCATTCATTCTTAAGTTCTATAWTCTATTATTTGAAATGTAACCTAAAGTCTGTTTGAGTCCTGTGAAGTTACTGTAGTGTGTTATCTAACAGACGATATTTTCCAGAATCTCTATTTTCATAAGAATCTGATTCATATTATTCACTCCTATAGAAAAGTCACTGACATACTTTGTCTTCAGCATTCTTGTAAATGAAGGTTAAATGAGTAAGTCAATGCTCAATATGTCTTTCACTTGTTCTTCTCACCYTTCTTATAGAGGAGTTTTCGTATTYGCTTATGCTTGCTCTTTTCTGAAATTGGTGTTAAATATCTTCTGGATGATGTAATTTTTGTATGTCTCATATTTTCTTGCAAGCATGTGGAAGTCTCGGATTTTTTAGTCCACATTATTTGTCCTTCCTACATTCATACTTGTCAAGCTTTTTACTGATATTTTTACTTTTTCTTGCAAGAATTCCGAGATTTGCTTTCCTTCATTTACTTGAGGTACGTGTCTCCTTGGAGAATGTTCTCCAGGCTTATTCCAGCTCCTGTAATTGCACATCGTACGGCTTTTCAAAATCTTCTTTCCATCACTTATTCATTTCCTATCGGTAGTAATTTGTCAACACTTGTCTCTCACTGCCGACATTTTCAGTTCAGGTCTCCAAGCCATCTCCTTTATCTCATYACACAAAGCCTGAGGCACATTTCTGCTCACATATTCTTGTGCTACTTTGCATTCTTTGCTTATTGTTTGCTCCTGTATTGAATTCCTGTTTTGTCAATTTGCTGTATTCTGCTTTCAGAATTAACTCTTGCATTTTATTCTTGTTCAATGGCTTTTAACTGTTCATCATTTTAGGCCTCATTTATTATCTTCTATTCATCTCTTTAGTTTATAATATTGTTTCTCTGGCTGATCCTCTAATATGACAGTGGTCTAGTTGTCTCATGTGCTTTCTCCATATGTATTAATTTCTCCAAGTAGTTTCATAGAATGAATCAAGCTTTCTTTATACTCAAATGGGACAATTTGATCCAAATGAAATTCCATTTTGTCTCTTAGCAAAAATATTAATTCCTTTCTTCACCCAGAATAAGATAAATTTTTTCCCTTACAAATTTTTGTAAATTACAGTTAACTTCCACTTAGTTTATGAACAGACAAAATCAGTCTTGATATCTTTCCCAATAGCAGTGAAATGGAGATTACCCAGCAATACCTGAAAGAAATTTTGCAGAAATAGAGATGGGGGTCCTGATGGAAACCAAGTTGAACAAGAGTTAACAGCACACYCTTGTTGTGGGGAAGGCCAGCTCCRCACTGGGCTCCATCAGGGAGAGCACAGCAACCAGTGGGTGCAAGGAGGTAATTACTCTTCACTATTCACCACTCATAAGACTGCACCTGCAGAAGTCTGTGGTACTGACACAGTCAGAAGCCCTCAGATATGAGGAAAGCATTTGCAAACTGAAAAAGTTTAACAAGTGGCCACAAAGGTGGCTGAAGGCTTGGACGGGGARAGTGAGAACCCAGGGTTTATACATCCTGAAGAAGAGACCTAATTCCCATGCCCTGCCCTCAGAAAAGGTAATTGCAAGATTGCAAAAAGTTTTATTGGCATAATTGGAAAAAGATTTTTTCCAAACTTGGTATTTTTGATTTACTTTCAAATATTTGCGTGTCATTACATTAAGGATATGGCGGCTTTATAGGCAGGTGAAGTAATGTTATTTTTCTCTGAGCTATAGATATATTAATATATAAGCAATGCGTAATTTATATTACTRTATAATTATATTACATTTTCTGATGAAACATTTTCACTAATATTAAAGATATAAAAAATCATTTTTAAAACTGAAAAATTGTGTTTATTAAATGTAAAAGTAACTGTAGAAAGAACATGTAACTCAAAGTACTTGAACACAGAGAACAAAAAGAGCAGATTTTTTGCAGTGTGCAGCAACTGAACTTGGTTATCTTGATCTTCTTACTCTCTGAAGGTGTGTTAGACACTGTCTTTAGCTAACATATGAAAAAAAGTTGTCAGGTTCCTAGTGGCCTGTCCCAAAATTTCGTATCTCAGAGTTGATAATGTCTTGTAGTTCCTAAACCAGMAAGTTTGATTGAGCCCATATGAATTTTCCAGTGGAAATATGGTAATTAGTTTAGACTGGATGACTCATTAAAGGAGTACCTACGTGTTAGATTATAGGTGTTTCAGGTATTTCAGGGAAATAGCAATAAGATTTGCAGCAAGACAACAGAATATTTTATTTCTTTTCTCCCCTCTTGTCTATCTTGCATGCAATCCCATCATTCTTCTTATTTAAACCTTAGCAGCTAGTTGATCATTGATTTTGCCAAGTGTTAAATCAGCATATTTAAAGGACGCCACAGATACCCTTGTGTTAAGTAGATTTCAGGTTTCTGACAAGTTTCCATTGTATGCACCCAAAAGTAAGTGCCTGATAGGCATTGTAATCGACCTTGGCACACATGAAAGTTTAYTTCACAATTATTCTAGCTGAAGCTGAAAAGAATGAAGAATTGCCCTGCATATAGGATGGAAGTTCAAATGGCAAAGGGACTAATGAGTTCAGTCTACAAATATTTTTGAAACAATTCTGCAAAGAATGTTTATTCATTTGGTTTGTCGAAGAATTATTATTATACACATATTCTTCCCTCCTGTATAAAYTCATTTTACGTTGTTCCCAGGGAGCATGCAGTTGTACATAATATGCTACAGATGTTGGAGCTCAGTATTTGCATACAACTTATTTTTTTGTATTGGGTATTGACTATTGAATAATTGGGTGTATTTTTGAGTTGTAAGGCAGAGTGACACTGCATTTTTGCAATGCAGTGCTTGAAACATCTAATGATGTATTAAATGTATCTTCAGAGACTGACATTTTCTATATATTCAATATTTAAGGACAGCCTCCTCCAAGCTCAGGAGCAATGCACCCCAGCAAAGGGGAAGTCAGGYGAAAACAGCAGGGGGCCTGCATGGATGAACAGGGCATTCCTAGACTAGCTCAAACACAGAAAGGAGCCCACAGAAATGGAAGCATGGACAGGTGGTCTGTGATGYCTATAGAGAGATTGTCTGAGCAAGATCAGGAAAGCTAAAGCCCTGATAGAATTAAATCTGACAAGGAACACCTAGACCGACAAGAAAAGCTTCTACAGGTATATCGGTAATAAAAGGAAGACTAGGAAAAATACACACCCTCTCCAGCAAGAAAATGGAGACCTGTTTTTCTTCTGTATGGAGAAGGCTGTGGTACCCAATTATTCTTCTGCCTTGGTCTTCATGTGCTCCAGCCACACCACCAAGTCACAGAAGGGAAAGACAAAGACTGGGAAAATGAAGAATGGGCCAGTGTAGGAGAAGACAGGCCCAAGAATATCTGTGGAACCTGAAGGGCCACAAATACGTGGGAACTGATGAGAACCATGAGGGAAATTATGGAGGAAGTGGATAAGCTATCGTCCATCATATTTGAGAAGTCAAATCAGTCCGGTGTTGTTCTGACTGAAAAAAGAGAAAACACAAGTCYCATTTCTAAAAGAAAGATCTGGGCAACTACATGTCAGTCAGTCTCACCTCTATGCATCTCAAGATCAGGGAGCAGATCCTTCTGGAAACTGCTAAGACACATGGAAAATAAGGACGTGATTGGTGACAGCCAACATGGCTTCATTAAAGGCAAATCATGCCTGACAAATTTGATAGCCTTCTRTAATGGATTTACAGAGTTGGTGATTGAAGGAAGAGTAATTGTCATCTCTCTATGTAAAGCATTTGACACTGTCCCACATGACATCCTTGTCTCTAAACTGGAGAGACACAGATTTGGTGGATGGACCACACAAAGCAGTTGGCTGGATGGTTGCACTCAAAGAGCTGTGGTGAACAGCTCGATGTGCGAGTGAAGAGCAGTGATGAATGGTGTTCCTCAGCAGCCAATATTGCATGACACCTAGTTAAGGCAATCAACCTTTGTGTCTGCTTAAAGAGTGTGGTAAACTGGTGCTCTTAACAGTGGCAGAAGTCAATTGTCAGCYAAGATCAGCTACCATATGTAAAGAGCATCTCCTTGCAAATTGTGTCTCTCTCCACTTTATTATAAGTAAATATATAAGTTACTTCCTTTAACTGAAGAAATCTCTATATTTCATGCAGTTTCTGAGGATTTTTCTTGAGAAATATCCTTATGGATATTTTTCTCTAGATTTTTCTCATTTGCTACATCTAGAGACTGAGACGGACAAACGTTTGCATTTAAATATTATGGCTGGTTGCATCTGTTTTAGGTATTCTGTTCCAACAAGTACAGTATTTTGCAGCATTTAATTAATTTTGTTTGGGTACGTGCAATACCATTCCCATGAACTACACCATCAGAAACAGCTGGAAGGACATTAATTGCTTATCTAAACATGCAAATAAGTAGAAATTGAAGCATGAAATTACTTTCTGTACTCTATATGCTATGTTTGTCATCAATATGCTGATGTAAGTATGACAATGCTATTCATTTGGATCTGTGATCATTAGCCTTGAGTCTTGTTTAATGTGTTTTAGCAAACATTACTTGGAGGTAAATCTATGAGTATATTGTACATTACTAATTAGGTTGTCTCATTTGGTGYGGTTGACAAAAATCTTTTTCTTCCACCATCTCATTTTAGATGAGCTAAACCCAGCATAAAATAAACAGAGTAAATATTTTTTTTCCTTATTTGCTGTCCAATTTATTAGGTCATAAATATCAATAAAAACTGTTTATTTTCCTTAAAGTGTTCCCTTAAAATATAAGGGTTTTATTTCAAAGTGAATGTATCCATTTTTACTCTAACAAAGGCATTCAGAGAACACTACATGTTTAGCCATGTACCTGGGAAAAACTCATCCTGGTGAGGATGCACCTCGAGTCCTGTGTCTAGTTCTGGGTCCCTCACTTCAAGGAAGTCATTTAGATTCTGGAGTTGCCTTCCAGAGAAGGGCAACAAAGCTGGTGAATGGACTGGAGAGTTAATCCTGTGAGAGTGACTGAGGGAGCTGGGGTTGTTTAGCCTGSAGAAAAGGAGGCTCAGAGGGCACCTTATTGCTCTCTACAAATACTTGAGAGGACGTTGTACCTAGATGGGGGTTGGTCTCTTCTCCCAGGTAGCCAATGACAGGATGAGAGAACACAGATTCGAGCTGTACCAGAGGAGGTTCATATTGGACATCAGGCAGAATTTCTTCAAGGAAAGGGTTGTTAAGCATTGGGATGGACCGCTCAGGGATGTGGTGGAGTCACCGTCCCTGGAAGAGTTCAAGAAACAACCAGCCATGGCACTTAGTGCTATGGTCTAGTTAACAAGGTTGTGATCAGTCAAAAGGTCTTGGAAATCTTTTCCAACCTAAATGATTCTGTGATTCTTTTTGAAACAAAACACTCAAGTAGAAATAAACGGTATGTTTTTGTATTTGCTTATACAGTACATTACTATACATTGTGAACTAAAACAAGGTCTGAGACAGAAATAAGTGTATTTTTAACATTCCATCATCTCATCAGCTGGAAATATAACCATCAGGGTGTGAGGAAATGTTTAAAAATGGAATTCCAGAGCTTTTTTAGATGCTGTGACTCTAATTCTTGAACTCTTGTTTCTTCTGTGTGAGTCCTTTAAGTCTTATCCTTCTGTGCCAGAGTTGTATATATAAATAAATATATGTTTCATATAACGGCTCTAGATACTCCTATTTAGACAACAGAATTGTTCTCCTGTGTTCAAAGAACCTCAAACCTTCCTCCTAATGAATTCCAGTGTCTCTGCAAAATAAGCAACCTYTATTTCTCTTTCTTTTGCATTTTCATAAAAAAGACAGGATAAAAAGAGAAAAATCTTTCAAATCTATTTGATATCAGTTTTTTACATATGTCTACCTACATACTTAATATATGTGTTTTCCCATAAATACAGTAAAATGTCCTAAACTCAATTAAAACCTATGATCAATAGTCAGTTTTGTTCCCAAGAGAACAAATGGGATGGGAACCTATTTCTAATTTTTTTCTGTCTTTTTTCTACTTTGATATCTCTTTCTATAGCATATGTTCACACATCAAGTAATATTCACAGTATTGATAAAATATCAAAGATATTTAATCAATTTATTGTTTTTGCTGAAATAAGGTTGGTCTTGCATCTAGAATACATTGTGTGTGCTGATAGTATTAAGTCTTCGTCATTAAATTTCTTCTGGCACTTTTAGTGTTTTGACAAGGTTACTGGTAAGAAAATGGATATTCAAAAAACGTTTATAATGTCTTTCTGAAAGTTCTGGAYGGAGAGAAAAAATAACATCTCACAACAGAAACCATATTCAAGCCTGCTTCTATTTATCCTAGTCTATTAACTTCTCAAGGAAAATRTTCTGGAAATGCAACAGAGGAGACATCAGTGAAATGACTAACAATAGATSATAAAAAATAAGGTTTTGCACAGGGTTTAAACAAGCTCCAAAAGTTACAGTGATTCATTGCCTTGATCATCAGAAAGAATTAGTAGCTGAAAATGCAGTGAAAGACATTACTGGGCTTTGATCAATTTAACAGTTTTAAGAAAAATTCTGTGAAGTGTCTGCAGTCAATCAGTATCAAAAAGAAAGAGAGCTGCATGAATGTATATGTGAGGCATCATCAGAGCCACTTTCACATCAGCACAACCTTCATTGTATGATGAGCAGCCAGCTTTAGAGGGCTGAATAATCCTTTTTGAGGACAGGCAGATCTGAACAGTACCGTTCATGTCTGCCTCAGTTCTCCCTTACAATACAGATAAATCAGTCCTGATGTGATCACAATTTGAAAGAGTCATGTGTGTTGTTTTTAAAATGATGATTTTTGATTTACATAGACTTGTCTTTATCAAGAATTCTCTCTTRGTTTGGGTTTCTTCTTCCAGAAATCTTTCAAAATATTCTTTTCAGGAAACGAAGGGAAAATCTGTCTCCATTGAAGAGCTAGGTTTGCTTCATTGCTCTGTCTTTTCATTTTACCAGAATCTATGTGCTAATGGCTATTACATGATACTTTTGATACTTTTAATGTTGCATTTACACACATACATTGTGAGCTGCAGCAATTCAGAAATCTGAAATTCTTCTGAAGATACAGAAAGTATTCTTTAAAAAGGGCATAGGCATCCCTGGTTTTGCCAGAACAAAGAATGAAGATCAAATAGATGTGGACTTTGGGGAAAATAGGCAAGCCTGATATTTTATCATCTTACTTGGTTTTAATCAATACCATGCAAAGTCTGAGTCAAACATTGTTCTGAACTGTTTTATAAGTGCTCACWTTTTATAGAAATATCAGATAATACATGATAATGTTCAAGACCAACAGAGAGCTGGAGTTGTTCAGCCTGGGGAACAGAAGTCTCTGGGAAAATTTTATTGCCAGTTTTCAATATTTAGAAGTGACTTATAAGAAAGACAGACTTTGTATCATAGTCTGCAGTAACAGGACAAGGGATAGTGTTTTTAAGCTGAAAGAGGGTAACTTTACATTGCAAATAGTGAAGRCATTTTTTACAATGAGAGCAGTGAAATTATGGAACAGGTTGCCCAGGATGTTATGAATGTTCACATCATTGAAAGAGCTCAAGGTTAGGTTGGAYGGGCCTTTGAGCAAACTGATCTAGTGAAAGATGTCCCTGCTTATGGCAAGGAGGTTGGACTAGATGATCTTTATGAGTTCTTACAACTTAAATAATTAAGTGATTCTATTTTTTTTTTTTTTATGGTGATGATGGTATAATATTATGACCATTTTATAGAAGATTAGGAAGGTGAAATTCATCCACCTTAAAATTGAAAATCTATAGGCAAAGTTGTCATGTCATGTCACTTTATAATAAAGGGAGGAAAGAGATACCTTTCTGGCTATAAATCATAGATTCTATTTTGATATCTACCTGAATTCAGTCAAATTCCACTTATGATTTCTTAAGCATCTAAATAAAAAAGGAAAAAGCCCATGAGAAGCATTACTAACAAATACCCAATAATACCTAATAAACAAAACCAATTTGGTTAAAAGAAGAATAATATTCACTTTCAGTAAATGCTGAATARTGATTGCCTAATAAAAACATTAATGTCTTTTAGAGTGTTTCACTGTAATAATAAATATATTGCCAGTAATTTATAAAATATTAAATACCATGTATGCTAAAAAGCTAAAGTAATACCTTAGCAAACACTTAAAAAAATTTCAGATGTTATCTATGTGTTTGTTACTGTTTTGATTCCAGATGTGGTTTGGTTAAGAAATTTATTAAAATTTAAATATAAAAGAAAGATTATAAAGATTTACTTTTTAAAGGTTATGTGCATTGAAAATTCATGTGCTTGTTGAACATTTTGAGAAACTTACACTTTTAATGTTTTGAATTATCTTACATAATAGCCTTTATTTTTCAATAAGATCATATTGTTTTTTCTGTTCTTTATTCTTGGTTAAAATACTTATGGAAGTATTACGTGCTGCTAAATTTTAAGACATACTTCAGAAATTTGCTGGAAATTTACCTAAAGCAGATTTGTGGAAAAGAATAGTTAAAAAATGGATAATTAATAGCCTTAATTTTGTTGTCTATTCCTGTTGAGTAATCTTTTTTCATACTGTTGGCACTATTATATTTTCTTAATAAATAGAGTGTTTTTATTTAATAAAATTAAAAGCCATCTTTTGCAGAWTTTTTTCAAAACATAGCAGCAGATGACTCTTTCAAGATAAAGATATGTGTGCATGTGTAATAACCTGAAAAAGCACATAAAGCTATCTTTCTTAGCTATACGTTTGCTTAAACTAAAAGCATACATATGAGGCATGAAAAAAAGTCATCTTTTTACACCTTATCGTCACGTGCCCACTTTTCTGTCCTTCTATAATAATTTTTAACCTTTGGCTACAAWAATTTTTACCCTTTGGTCTTCATACATTTAATGATTTTGGCAGAGGAGGTTAAACACGTTAGTGTTCTGACCTGGAAGATTAAGGATTACCTGGAGGTTGCATTATTCGCAACCTGGAGGTTGTTATATTCGCAACAATAATTTCTTACTTGAAAGTTCTGGAGTTTAAAATGAAGACTGAAAATGTTTGCTTTAAGTCTACCACGCAATATCTCAAAATCAGTCTGTCATTTTAAAATGAATGTTTCTGATAGTTTGTCTTTTGGTTGGGAGGAGCTTTCTTACCTTTCTGCGTGTATCCGGCCATCCGCTACATCACTAGTGATGCGATGTCCGGTTGTGATTACTAAAGATAAATACTTCTGGGATTAATCCACAGTAGAATGGAAGGTTACAGAGGGGAAAGCGTTGCCAGCCAAAGGGCCCTTTTGTTCTTTACTCTGCAGGTGTCTGTATAACAGCACAGTTCAAGGTTTAGTGGCAGGCCCACGTTTACTAATTCCCCTCAAAATGAATAATCAATTGTAAAATATATTATTATACAGTCAAAGTAATTTTTTTGGAAGAAATTGAGAGAATCACTTGTAAAATGGAGAAGACTTGTTGGCCTGATTAAAAAACATGCGCAAATTGGATGTTAATCCGAAAGTGGGTTTATGTGCCTTTTTTTCCTTTTATTTTTTGAGCAACATACTGTATTAGTAGCACTCTGTGCCACAAATCTGATGCCTAAAAAATCAAGAAGCTTTATCTTAACCAGCTTATAAAAATAATTGATTTGGGAAACAAGTTTTTCTGAGAATATTTGCAGAGTTTTCTCTGTCAGACCTCAGTTCCTCCTGGACTAAATAATTTCTCTTTAGTGAATTCCCTTTCCTTTCCAAAATGCATTTGTTACAGAAAAAAAAAAAGAAGAAGTGTCATCCCTGAGTAACTTCTAATATTGCTTGAATAAAAATATACATGAAACAGGAGTTTTGTTAACCTTCTTGAAAGGAAGACAGATTTATAATCTTCTTGAAAGGAAGACCGATATAAATGCAGTACTTTATTGTAAGAATTCTTTTTCCTAATAGCAAGGATATAGGTAATMATATTCAGATTAGGACATCACCATTACAGATGAGAGGGACAGCAGTGATTTAAAAATACCCATTTCATATAACAAGTTTTTAAAAAGAAATCTTCACTTCAAAGTCAGGAAGGCAAAACAGAAACTAAAATTAACATAAAATGATCTCTGTGAACTAAAAATACATTTTATCAGAATATTTTATTGCTATTTCTATGCCTTATAGACTTACAAAATTATCAGGATTTATATAAACTAATGTTAAAAGATGGCTGAAATATATTTTATTCTTTACTAAAAGTTTCTTAGTTAGAATTAAAGAAACTAGGTGGAAGAATTGAGAAAAACATACTTTAGTCATATTACAGGTTAAAACCCAGAAATATACGTCATTTACAGATTACCTAATTTTTTGTTCCATTAGTATTAAAATGACCTCTAAATCTGTTTGTGKGCTTGTACGTATTGTGATTTTATGTGTGACATACCGGCGCACTTATGGACATAATTTATTGTTTTCTTCAGGGATCATTGCAGGATCAGGAAAACAACCAGACTGCAAATCAAAACCCTTAGAGTGAAGGAGGACAAAATGATATATAAGTGAAATATCAGAAAATTCAGAGTATATTTTATTTCCAGCACTCTTGGGTGGATGATCAGATGATTCTTGATTGCAATCAAATGCACCCAGCAAGGACTTAGAGTGTACATGATTTTTAACTCTGATTGGTTCATCTCTGCTTAAGTTTGCAGATTGAACATTCATAGAACACATTGTAAGTGAAATTGTAATATCAACCTTTTGACTCACACTTAATGCTAATGGCAAAATTTTGACTTAATGGAAACACATTTAAACTGCAGGAAATTAATGAGCTAATATCAGTGTTCAGAACCAAATACCCTGATTAATGGTTTCTGTAGTTTGTATGTCATACCACCACAGTGCTCCAAGTAAATATTTGAAAATGGAAATCATGTCTGAGTTATATGCCAGCACCACATAAACTGAATGTATCACAGTATGCTGCAATTTTTTGTGTTCATACTATCCAATATATTACAGCATTGCAGAATTCTGTCTGAATTATTTGACGAAACACTTTTGTTCATCATCTCCATTGGCAATTTATTAAATGAAAATTAAAATTAAGTAGAAATGTAGGCATTTCCCTGTCACATTTCTTTCTTAGAAACAAGTTCTTATTCAGTTATTACTCTCTAAAAAAATTTCATTACTTAAACCAGTCTGGTAGGAGATAAAGAAAATAAAGGCATTAGGTCATACATTTGAATACAGTCTACATCTGTTGCTTTTAGAAGTCATTGTTTTCTGATATAATTTTCAATCTTCTATGAAATGAACTCAATCCTTTACAAGTCCTATCGGGCATTACAGTAAAGCCATTATCTACCATTGCCACAATTAGTTTCTTGATTGATTAGAATGATTTGGGCAGTTAGTAAACTTGTTTGTGGGTTGAAGCTGTGAAAAACAGTGGCTTGTGCCACTTTGCATAAAGAAAAAATATTTCAAATAACTATTTTTGATGTTTCATGCCTATGACTGAATCTCTGAGTTGATAATGCAAATAGCAAATTTCACTGGTAGGCTGATTTTACTCCTACATATTTCTACAAAAACTAATACATAAGGCTAAAATATAAACAGTGAATTTTGGTGTTTCCACCAGAATACAAACACATGCTTATGTGAATTAGTGTGGTTTTGAAAAGGTGCAGGATGTCAGCATATCTAATAAATAAAATCTGAGTTATTTTTCTGATGTTCCAATTTATGATTCAATATAAATGTTTTAATGAGGTTGAGAACCCAAGATTAATGCGTAAAAGAAGTCTTCAAGTTAAAGAAACAAGAGAATTCTAATTGCAGTGGAAACCAGGAAATCTATTTTGAAATAACACTGGACATACCAGCTCAGGTAAGAAAATAGGCATGTTCATATTCAAAATTGAGTTTCTAACTTATCATCTTCTAAGATCCTCTAAAACTTTTTTTCATAGGTCTRTAGTGATTTCTTCTTTTTTCAAAAGGTAATAGAGAAGTGACTCAGTTGCTCAAAAAAACTCCCACCAAAACAGGAAGATGTTTTAATTGATACTTAAAATAATAACTAATAAATGATACTATCATTAATATATTTAATAGTAATAAATTTGAGGATTCCCTAATTTTCATCTCAAGTGTCATAAAATTTAAGCACCATCTCTTCAGATTTTAATAGAAATAAATATTCTGAATCCAAGTGTTTAAGGTAGGAAGTAACACCATCTGCCTTAACATGTTCTATCAACAACATATTACCAGAAATAGGAATTTTATTCAGCATGAAATAAACATAATTCATAACATAAACAAAATTCAAGAATTTTAGCTTCCATTTGAAAAGGGTATGCTTTGGCTTTATTTTAGTAACATTATCCTAGTGATGATAGCCAAAACCAGTAGCCAAAACCCCTCTTCAACAAAGAGCCTTCAGTGTTTTTGTACACGATTATACCTCAAGAAATTTGCTTGTGATACACCAGTATATCAGAATTGGCATCAAGCTGTCATTCCATCGGTCTGCCAATGGACTTATAACGTAAGTCCTATGTTATGTCTGCTTCTATTGTGTGGATATATTTTGATTTCTAAGTCTTATCAAATATTACTAGACACCTGTACACATGTAGATTTAGCTCAGATTTCCACTAAATTCTGTGAGCTTAGATAGTCTATTTCACTTGAAAACAGATATACTCAGATAAAAAATCTGAGGTGTCTAAAAGCTGGATCTGCTTCCCTGATGGAAATTCTGGCTTAATCTAAAAGAGATTAGAGACATTGGAGGAGGAAAAAATTRATTCCTTAAAATATATTTTCAATTGCCTTTTTTTTTCCCTTTAGGTATTCCACTAGTGCAAACTGGTAATCAATTGCTTCTGAAATTGATTCTGAGGAATCAGAGACATAGGAAGACACATTTCTTATGCACACAACTTACCACAAGGGAAGGTATTTGGATTAATATGAGACTTAATATGACAGGAATAAGTGGAGAAAAGTTTGATTGACCTCCAAAACTGAAAAAAATCCTCTATGAAACATGGCTATTTGTGGAAAGAACTTCCGAATCTAAAGAGACACAGTTTATGATATGTATTTGTTTATAGAGACTGCTTCATGCTAATTAAGAAGTCTCTGTGAATTAACACCAGTAACATTTTTTTAAACCCAAACAGATTTTTAGAATACACAGAAAAAAAAATTGAATATAGAATTGTTGAATTATTTGAAAGAAAGTGTAAGGAAGTGATTGGCCGATTATCTTCTCTTGAGAAACTTTTAAGTAGATCACGATGTAATTTTTCTAATAAAAAACATAATAAATGTATCAGACCAATGCAGGAAGCTTCTTTGTGCAACACAGGGTCTCTGAAGACTGTTTAGACTTCATGGCTACTTCATCCACTGCATCCGTATTCTGATACACAAAGTTTTCATTTATGATTAAAGGTATGCAGTCAAATAACATTTTCATCCTTCCAGTTAATTCAATTTGGCTTCATTCATTTCAATTGTTGCTTTGAAATTCCAGACAAAGTTATTTTAAGACTTGCTTATGTAAATAAGAGTGCATGAAAACAGAAAGATGTTGTTGATAGCTGTTAGGAAATAAAAATAAAACACAAAGGATAAGTTTTTATCTAGAGGAAGCAATCAAAAAAGTCAACTACTGCTGGAACCTAGGGTTAGAATCAATTATGTAAGGTTATTTCTGYCACCTGGGAGACCATTTTGAAAATGCCTTAAACAAGAAAATACCTTATAAGTGGTGAGAGAGGGAAGATCAGAGGCATTAAGCTGACGCATTTATTGTGCTGGGTGTGTGAGGGTCTTAGCAGCAACTAACTTACCTCTTTTTAGGAGTGAGAAACAAGTTTCTCACTTTTCCCTCATTTAGGATGTTGGAGTGGAAATACAGTGACTCTGAGTGAGACACAGCAAGGGGATATTTGTAAGAATTTTAATGGTATGCTTATTTTTGGGTATGCTTTCATTGAAGACATGTTAACCCTATAGCCACTGATAAATACTGAAATAGTTAAAAAACCATGTTCCAAAGTTTTTATTATCAAATGCAGCTTGTTGTCTCTCTTTATAGTATTCTTTTTTTATTTTACTGGAGARATTAGATTAGTGGTTGTATATTTTACAGATTTACTAAAAGAATGTTAGGGTACACTAGAAACCCCCATCTACTAATTTATTTTCTTCTTGATTAAGAGAGACAATATAAAAATAATTACTATTACAAATGTATTTYCCCCCTTAGTTTAACATTCACTCAAGTAATAGGAGAAAACCTACATAATTTAACAATTTTTGGCTCAGCTTTGTCATACGTTTGTATTGGGTCTCTATCAGCCATGACTCACTTTACTGATAGTGTGTGATTCTCCTGTGATTTCCATCTTGCATAGTTACACATATTGAACGTGGGTGTTTAAAGAATACTCATACTCTTTTCAGTTTTCAGCTGTTACCCACATGGTGTTCCTGATCTTTTTACATGCCACAGCTTGTTTAYTGAAGAGGCACTGCATTTTTCCACTTAAAAATGTTTTGAAGAACACTGATAGATTATCTTAATTTTCAGTGCCCTTCAAAAGTGTGTCCTACTTAAACTCTATGACCTGCTATTTTAAAACCTATTAAGCTCTGTAAGTGTTGTTGATGACAAAATATAGATCAATTATAGTTGTGTATCTGATATAATAAACATGTCTACAGGAGATCAAGATATGACTGTAATCTTACACATTTAAAGCAAATTTGTTTATTGTAATTCAGTCTGTTTTGTACTCAGTTCTTCACGATTTCTGAACCTATGACCACACAATCTACAAATATTAGCAACTGCATTATAATGAGACAGTATTTCATTATGAATATTTTTCACTTTATTAATATATACTTCATCTGCAGGATGCACCTCAGTTTTAACAAACATATTTTCTCTCTCTCTCGTTGTTTTCTGGGTTGTTTGTTTAGCTCAGATTTTTATTTGTTTATTTGCTTGTTTCAACATTGCTGGTTGTCTCCGTGTTTGAAAATATTTAGAAATCCCAAGAATGTCTTTGGATGCATCCACACATCCATAATGCATGAATGTGCCATTCCATCCATCCCTATACTGCAGCAAAGGTCTAGGGTATGTTGCAGGTGAGTGGCCTTTTCCACATGTACAGTCTCTTCATACAGGGTAAATGAGGAGTGCTCAGAATCCCTTGAACTCAACACATCTAAAAAAACAATGTGGAACATATTCTTTCAGCTCAGGAAAAAAATCCCAAACAATTCAAAACTAAAACAAACAAACAAAAATAAAACCCAAACCCAAACCCCCTTCTCCTGCAAAACATGTTTACAAAATGAAAGAACTTATTTTCTTTATCAGTTTTAATTTTTCACATAAATTTAAATCAGAACTGTAAGTGTAAAACTTCAAGGGATAATATTCAAACGGCGTTTTTCTTTAGGTCTTTGAAAAATGATCAGTTGTCTTTTTCGAAAGATGCTCTAACAAAACAAAAAGATGATTTCTGTTCCTGGGGAATGCGGTACAGAAMAACAGTACATTTTTTTTAAATAGCTGGACAAAAAAATTAATGTGGAGGTAATTGCATGAAACTGATTAGAAATTAATAGCATGAAATAAATTAAGACTAATTTGGTGTGAGCTGTAAGGCTTTTCAAGAAAAAAAAAAGAAATGGCAAGCGATTTTGTATAATGTCTTTAAGATAGAACAGTGTAACATTCCAAATTTCACATCTTAAGTGTCTTGTCTCCTACATGCAAAATGACTACTCCATTTTAAAAAGATTTCTGATATAATTGTAAAATTAGAAACAGATTGCTGACATTAGTCCTCTGTGATGGGAATCCTAGCCACAGTAATTGCAAGGAGTTTCCTTTTAAAAATTAATTGAAAACACAGCTTGATGCCATTTGCAGTTTAAACACTGAAACTCAGTGCATTAAAGTACAGATAGAATTCATATGTTCACATACTCTTTTTTTTTTTTCAAATTATCAAAGAAAGGACAAGTGGAGAACATCTCTAAAGAGATAACTGCATAAAAAACAACTTCCTTCTCTTCAAGGTAACAAAGGAAAAATGCATTATCATTTCTTATTCAATTTAAATTGTTGTAAATAATCTTTTCACCTGTATGTTGAAATTTGCTCATATCTTTAAATATCTGTTATACAAAAGAGGGTGACAAGGCCCAAAATATTCCCTTTTAAAGATATTCCAATGTCACCTTTGTGTACTTGGCTTGGTCTTAACCACAGTTATTAACAGGGGCTCCGTGGGAGAGTTTTATATTTTTCTGCAAACTATGAATCCTTAATGAGACCGGCACTATTGTAGCCCATTTTGCAGTATGTTGCCTAAACAGAAAAACAGCCTTAGATATTGAAATGTTTGTTAGCTTTTGCCACTCAATTCTGTTTAACTAACCTGCACAAACTATTTAATGGGAGTTCTGGTATCTGACTGCTTTCTTGTCAAGAAAGGAGCCACGAGGAGCCTACTGTTACTAAGTTATATTTTAGATTTAGGATTGGTGTTCTTGGAGATGTGAAATTAGCCATAAATCATTATGGATTTTTTTTTTCTGAAAATTACTCAGTTGACATTTTTGTAAGTAAGAATATTTGTTGCTCTGCAAGTGAATTGCTAGCAAATAAAATGAATTTTAAAAATTGTCTTGATTCCTATAGCTTTATGATTTGAAATCTTGGGTCTGAGAAGCATAGAATTTGGACTTCTTTTGATAAAGCTCTTGGTGAAGTACATGTTAATAGCACACAGAGAAATATTAATTAGCAATTTTCATAGTATTAAAATATGGTAATTTGTACAGAGAAAATCTGTAATGTGTATATGTATGCRCTGACCTAATGAGCTTACATGAAGTAAAGTTTAAGTATAAATCAGTCATGACAAGTGTTTTATGGTTTACATTATCCACCTTGAGTAAGGTAAACAAAATGCTCTGCTGGATCAAGGGCTTCAAGAAACATTCTCTAAATATGTAACCAACCGAGCAGAGTAAATTAGTTGAACGCATGGAACATGACTAGAACTGGAACACAGTTTTTGTCCGCCTAATATGTCACTTATACGATGCATTGCTCATTCACATTCAAATATATGTAATTTAAAAATGTCCCTATGAGCCTTATGAAGACTTTTGACATTTTCCTAAGCCCATTGATAATCTCTCCAGTTTCTTTAATATGTTTTGGACTTGCTTCTATGCTTTCAGTATGTCATTCTGCTTCTCTGTTGATTCATAGATTTGAAATTTTTTTAAGAGGATTGTGGGCAAGAGGAGATATTAGTGTTGGTGTCTGTAAGTTAAGTAAAGCTTGCTACTATGACCAGTATTCGAGCAAGGAAAAAATATAAAAGCAATACAGAAAGTACAACTATTAAGGGCAGACCAAGTGAAAAGACCTTGCATGTCTGAGTATTACAATCCTGCTTTTATCAATTTAGAATGGTACTTTTTGCAGGCTGAAAGTAACACAGGTGCTTCAATATGTTGGAATGTATAACTTGATGAGGAGTTGCTTACTCTTCTGAAAGCTAATGGCAAATATATAACAAAGAGAAAATGGCTGTGTTTGTTACTAACTGCTGCTGGAAGAAACTCCCAGGTACAGCTTTCAGGAGTATTTTTGTTTGCTTGCTTGCTTGTGTGATCATTTTAATGACAWTGCACTTTATTCTTTCATGAGCTGAACCCAGCTGTGATTAGCAATTTAACTTCTTAAGTAATGGAGAAGAAACAAAAAGAGTCAGTAGATCCTGCACCAGGTGGCAAATAAATACATTCAGTGTAAGCACCAGCTGACATGAATATCAAAAACAATAACGCAAGAATTATAATTGTGAAAGTGGAAAGAGCACCTGGAAAAATGTAATGAAGGGAAAAATCCATCCTGCTATTCTGTTTGGTAATTTCTGTGACTTTATTGCCGAACATCTCTGCCTGCTCGGTCCAGTGAAACAAGCTGGACATATGGAATATTCTGCTAATGGATCAACAGCAGAGAAGCTATTGGTAGTCCATGATAGCCTGGTGATTCTGACAACAACAATAACAAATAATGCTCTTCACCGTCTTACTGACCCCCTAGGGTATAAATGTTATTCCCAAATAATTTCTATCTGCTTTCTTCTTTAGTACGCCCCTGCTTTCTCTGGGTGGCTGATCTTATTGCTACATACACCCAACTTCATTTTCTCCTTTCGAAATTCCAGATATGAATGTAAGGTCATATGACATATTTTGAATGCTCCTTACTATCACATCATTTGAATAGGAGGACCGTTATGCATTTACAACAGTTACATATCATATAGAATTTATTGGGGGAAAAAAACTTAAATAAAACATCAAAATTAAACACAATAAAGCATGCTTAATTAGCTTTATACTAAGTAAGACATAAAACATCATGAAAACATGACAGTGTACTCCAGATGCATTTGATTAACAGCTAAAGAAAGGCAAAGAGAGGACATGAGGTTGATCACTGTAAGACTCCATACATTCACAACCAGATTACCAGCAAGGATCCTCATGGCAGTTTTTAGTCTGAGGCACAGACAGCAAAGTGCTGAATGACTGAACATCCCCATTGCAAGAGGAACATTTCCAAAGGTTCCCTAGGGTATAGCTTCAGCCCTAGCACTACATATCAGGAAACCATGAAGTGCCCCAGTGACATACTTGAGCGCATAGCAAACACACAGCGAGGGAAACGAGACTTCCTCCGTGCTACAGCATGGGATAGACGTATTCTATGAGGAACTGAAGACTGCCAGTCATGTAGGTCAAGCTGTGGTTCACGTGCCAGCAAATACCACAGGCTGAATATGGAAAAGAATGCTGCCATTTAAGGGGTTAGAGAAGGGGAAAATGAATGCCTATTAGCCAAAACCCGTCCCCATGATCAATTTTCCTATAACTCTGTCCACTTAGATTTGAAATACGAACTTTTAACTGTTTCTGCTAGCTTTTTGCTATTCTCTGTCCTYGTTTTCCTTTGTTTTATTTAAATGAGTGGGGCTTTTTCTAGCAATTGTCTCTTTTTCCCGTCTTTAAAACTGCGTCTTTTTAATAGGACTTCTCATTTCAACAATTTTATGTCTATACTACAGAGATCTATTCACCAGTTCAACGGGAGAAATGTTAAAATTATCACGAGAATCTATTTTCTACAGGAGCCTTCTGGGAACACTAAGATTGACACTAGGCCTCAGTAAAACAGCAATATATTCTAGAGCTATTTATTCATTTTGCTTTATTCTTGCTAGGAATTGTTCATCTGGGCTCTCCCCTGGGCACGGCATCTTGAAGGACCTCTTACATCAACTAGAAAGCAAAAAAAAATCAAAATAAAACACTTGTAGAAGTTTTGCTAATGCTATAATTCCAAAAATTTTTTGCTCTATTCGATCTATTTTAATTTTGTATGGTTTTGTTTTCCAAAGTCTCTAATCAAGAAGGTTTAAATCCATTAGTACATATCATCACCTTGGTTTCTGCTGGGATTTAGTCAGTTTCTATTTGAATTGATTGAATTTACAACCGAGACAAAGCCTCTGATTTTTACTGAGGTACACTATGCTCTTTACTGCATGCATTGTGACCTCATACCATCCATTTATCACAATCAAGAGTACACACTTTGATGGAAACTGATATCAAACTCCCAGCGATGAAACTAAAGCAGTTCAAGATAGAAGACACCACACCATAACTTCTTTTGAGCACTAAAATATGATAAATGCTGGTTTCTTCACTTGTAATGGTTTCTCATTAGAAGAATACATTTTTTTTTTCTTATATAGTCAGCATTCATCACTGGTTTTGTCCATAACAGAAATTTGTTTGCTTTGCTACTGAAGCACTTAAATTTTCTGTCTGTTTCTAAAACAATAGACATATTGTTATAGCTTCTAAAACAAAACAAGGAAGTATTTGTATTGCCACTTTTCTTTCTTTTGTCCCTACTGCAATAGTGCATTTGTAAAATGGTCCCTTTTGATTGTCCAAAAAATGTTTTCCATTCTTCCAAATAAYATTGTACACCAATTTTCTCTGAAAGCTTTTAAAGCTGTTTATATTCAACACAAGTGTTTCTCACTACACTTCTGTCTCTCCAAAATCTTCATAAATACAGGGCTGTCAGTATTTATTTATTGCTTGAGATTATTTTCCCTAGGATATTTCAGTATAAACTACACACATTTAATGAAGTTTTGTTTCGATTTGAGCTTAACTCATTCACTGTTGCAGACTTGAGTCATACTTTTGCATTATCAATAACATGGCAATAATTTTTCTAAGGCCTAAGATCTTYTCTCTGGTGTAGCCTATTTGAATAAGGATCATGGATCTTTCAGATGTTTAAGCTGTACACTTCATGTTTAAAGAAGGAATCTGCAAATTGTATTGATATGGATCCTTATAGCCACTTCTGTTAGGAAATGCAATGTTCTAGTGATCTGTCATGTAAAATACATATTAAGAATATAATACATAAAATACAAATTAAGAATAAATTTCTTAGAATTTTTAAGATTATTCTTGCAACAAATTAGAGAAAATGTTTAGAAATATAGGAAGYAGAAAGTCTTAGCCTTATTTCGCTTAGATTCATCATCTATTTCATTGTTGCTTGGAAGGCAGTGTGTACTGCAAGATAAATTATCTTTATGCCCAAAGATATATAACATAAAATACAGCTTTAATTTGTGGAACGTGTGTTTTCATTAACATAATGTTTTACATTTACTTTCCATTCTTTCAAAGAATTGATTGATATATGAATCTTCATTAATTTCTTCCTTCTCCTAGACCCCCTAAACATGCATATTGATCTTACTTGCCAGACAGGTATATTAAATGCCTCTGGCTTTCTGTAAGACATTTGATCAGAAAATGAAAACACTGGCATGCAGTCGGCATTGTTCTTTCTGGTTTAGCTGGCTTCAGTACAACGTTCACATTAGCTCTGTGCCCATAACCTCAAACTGAATAACATTGGAAATGCGTGATGTATGGAGGAAGCTTAAAGGAAGAGTGCCAAATGAATATTGGCCTTTCATGTCCTTCTCTGGTAAGCACATGTGCAAGCTGGATTCAGGATGGAGAACAGAGAGATGAATACTAAATATTCTCAGTGCACACTGTAATGTCTTTAAAATTAATTCCTTTAGAACAAATCCAACATGTTGATCCAACTCAATAATTTTTTTAAACATCTTGGTCTGGATAAGATATCATTTACTGTAAGAGGCAGCCATTTCCAACAGTAATGAAAAAGGTAAGGAATAGTTTTTTGGCATCAATATGAGTCAGAAATAAAATCCCCAGAAGGATAGACATGATTTATATACAGTTTCATTTTCCACGTGTCAAACATGGACCATTTCACATTGACCAACTCAGACTTAAAAACATACAAAGGATTTTATTTGTTGAAAATTAGCACAATCACAGTAAGATCTAATCTTTGACCAATAATTTTTGACAGAAAGTTTAGATGCTGTGTGTGCTGTTAGTACTAGTTAATTCATTTCTTAAAGGCAATTGACTCCTACACTTTCTAAATTAATTTTTAAAACTGTATACTTTGGCTGATTCAGTCTCTGAAAAGGATGCAGGTATATGTCAATATATTGTTTGAAAAGTACATTTTCCTTCTTGTCTGGTGAGGTAGGTTGCCTCCCTGCAGCATGTGAGGACCTCTATTAAGCAGGTAGTCACTGCAGCCCATGGAAAGGACCACATCAGGGCAGACAACCACACTGCAGCCCTTGGAGGACCCCACACTGGAGCAGTCTTTCTGTGAAGGACTTTATCCTATGTCAGGGACCATATGTTGGAGCAGGGGTATAGCGTGAAGAGTAAGAAGAGGCATGTATGAAGTGTTATGAACTGATCACAAGCCCCTTTGTCATCTTCCCCTGCACTGCTTGGGGATGAAGAACTAAAGGAACTGGAAATGACAGAATGAAGTTGAGCCTGGGAGGAAGGCAGGGGTGGGGGAAAGATACTTTAGTTTTATTGTTTGTTTCTCACCATCCTACTCTTTTTTAAATTGGCAATAAATTAAATTGGTTTTCCCTAAATCAAGTCTGGTTTTGCTSTACTACTGAGTAATGGTAACTACTGAGTGATGTGTCTATCTTAAACCATAAGCTTTTCCATCTCCCTCTCTTCTTGCATCCTATTGAGCAGGGTGAGGGACAGAGCAGCTGGTGGGCATCTGGCAGCCCGYCACAGTGAATTCACCACAAATTATTCTTGATACTCAATAAAATTGGCCCCAATGCAAAATGGAGCTTTTATGAAGCAATACTGAAAAATCAGTTTAATAATGATGAAATATGTATCAGGAATAGCATTCTACAATCATATTRACAGTTTAAAAATTTGATCTAGACTTCTTTTTGCTTAACAGATAGATAAGAATATATGGGTACAAGAAAAATAACTTGATATCCTGAGATTCAGTAAACATATGTACAGAAATATGTAAATGTAAATGTAAAAATGTTATTGATTAAATTCTTGATGACTATATGTATATGTCATGGTTTAGGAATGGTATTATCCAATTTAATGTTCCCACTGAAACCACACCAAACCATGTGCCACTCGCTCACTCCTCCTTCCCCTTCCCTCCCCTCTGTAGGGCTGGAGAAGTAAATTGGAGACAYAAAAGATAAAGATCACGGCCTGAGATAAGAACAATTTACTGGAAAGAGCAATGAGATAAGAAAACGAACAGTTACAGAAGCAATGCTAATGACGGTGTTCAAGAAGAGATCTGTTACTGCTCAAGCCTCCCAGGAAAACTCCTGACAATCCAACATGCTGCCGCAACCCAGAAGCAAGCCCTTCCTGCATTCCCTGAAAATAATGTGAGGCCATATAGAATAGCCTCTGGGTCCTAGTCATGCCTCCTTCTGGCTACTGTATAAAATGTTTTACTGTGAGAGTTCATGTCCTAAAGGATATTAAATGTAGTGTAAACTTTTCCACAAGGGCTTTAAAATATCTCAGAACAAATAAAATTAGCACAAACTACACATTTAAGAGGTTGGAGAAGTAGAAGCTTTGAATGGATGCAGGACATAGAATAATTTTAACTTCTACCTTGTACATTTTTTTCAGCTTCTTGGCAACTAAGATTAACCAACATAAAGGAATTGTAAACAGTTCTAAGAAACATTTCTCTCACTCCCTGCCTCCCTCTCCCTACACTTCTTCCCTCCTCTGTTTTCCTCAGGTCACCATATAAGTTATCTATTTTCAGTCTAACACCACCAACATTTTCCTGAATTTTTAAAGTGCCATATATTTAAATGGGTTTGTAGCCACATGATTCTCCATCTGTTTCAAAATTCATCTAAAAATACTTTTCTCTTGTCAGCTTCTCCATGTTTGCCTCTTTTTTCAGTATTTCATTATAGTTATAAAGGAGATTTATGTTATATTTTATTCGGGACATGCACAAAAATTTTAATTTATCCTATCTATTATTATTCTTAGATTTTGAATTTCTGATCTAACTTTCCCACCCCCACTCCCCACCCCCAGCTACTATTATATAAATTACAGTGACTTTTTCAGCACCCTTTGTTTTCTAGTGTTCCATATTGGGGTTTGCTTAATTTTTAAAAATTATTTTCGTATCTGCTGTGCTTATTTCTCACATAAAAATGAGACATAATTCTTCATATTCAGGAACTTACACAGAATCAAGACTCTTGTCATGCATGTCCTTTCCTGTTTTATTTAATTTTAAAATGGTTTACTAACATAATCTAGTATTGCTATTTTGGTCTTAATGAGTCAAAATTCTTATTGACTATTTTAAGTGTTTTGTCAGAGAACTTAGGGTTAGCTAATCTTTAACAGATGGACATTGGAAGGGGTATTCTGCATTATGGATTTCTGTATTTTTAATGTGTATTTAAAGTAGTTTTTGATGCAAGGTTGTTCTTCCTCAGGTGAGTAGTCAGAAAAATGTCGCCAATGTCTTTATGACTGTAGACACGTATTTCTGAACTCCCCCACTGGAGGCTCAAGTTTGAGGAGCTCTGAAGAGTTTATGAGGTTTGCAGATGCTCCTGGATAAAACAGCTACACTATTGTCTGGAGGTAGTCATGTGCAGAGGGAAAACTCAAGATCTCTTTTACAGTCATTGAGTTAATATAGTCACAGAATAAATGAGAAAATTATAATTCATACAACAATTTGCACAGGGATTGCATTCTAAATGAGACTAGGTACCAATGCCCAAAGGCCAGACTAGCAACTGCATGAGCAAAAATTTGGCTAAACAACATACATGAGCAGTTACTGTTACTGTAGAACCAACCCTATAAATGATAATTCATACATCTATTTTTGTCRCAAATATGGATCTAACCCCAACAGTGAATTTTGTGTGACTTTTCATATTCTTTGTTGATTGGCTGGTATTTTGAAAATCRTCCCCCAGATTTTCACATCCAGTAGAACGGTTATTGTAATTAATCTTATTAATTCTTATTGAGTATACTCAATATTTTTTCAGTTCWTTGATTACCACAGTATTTGGTGTTTCCTTACCTGTCAAAAATATAGCTTCCTCAAGAATTTTGTGRAGTTTGCATTTACATGCAAGAGCATTACACATTGAAATAACTCCCAGGTAGAAGACCTGTCCCTCTTTCATATACTTTCTTGCAGGAAGCAGAAATACACTTTTTTGGATACTTAGACAAAAGTTATGACAAGGGAATTATGGTACCGAGTGAAGGATAAAGACATTAAAAGAGGTAACAATCAAGGAGGACACATAACTTCTTTCGATTTCAGACATTGAAGCTCCTAGATATATACCTGAAATATTGTCATGAAAAATATGAGCCTGGTTTAGGAGTCTTGACTGCCCGAGAGTAAAGTTTCCCATCACATATTTTATTTTGTATGCAATGCCAATTTATGCACTCTGTGTAGATGTTATGCTGCGGCTGTTTGCATGTAAACTGGTAAATTAAGAAATTCATGCTCCAGGAACCTGCTACATTTTTTTCATGAAGCTCTGGTGTTCGTAAATATTTTCATTATTTATTCAAGATAATTTTCTTAAAACAAGATTTTTAGTTTTTTGCAATGATTCCCTATTATGTGTTTTAATGTAGAAAAATCCAGAAAGGAAAGGGATGAAAGAGGCAGAGGAAGGAAGGAAGGAAGGAAGGAAGGAAGGAAGGAAGGAAGGAAGGAAGGAAGGAAGGAAGGAAGGAAGGAAGGAAGGAAGGAAGGAAGGAAGGAAGGAAGGAAGGAAGGAAGGAAAATATTTGTATGAAAATTGTGCACTAGAAAATGTTGAGGTGTAGAAATAATGGTGTGAACATCTGCCTTTTATGATTAGTGGATGGCCATGATAAAAAGGGCGAAAATGAAAAAACGCAACTTCCTCATAAACACAGAATGTGATCTCCAGCATGATAGAGATCGGCYCCTGAAGTTCTTCTTGGCTATACTCATATCTCCTGAGAAGGGTGTGCTAATTTAAGGATTTATATCACATTTCTAATTCACTTAAGTCATAAATTGATTTCTGTGATAAAATCTACTTTCAGAAAACATGTTTCTGTAGAACATAAATGTCCAGTTACTTGTCTAGTGAAAAATCCCTCATAATCAAAAAAGATTAAGGGTCTATTTAAATATATTCAATGATACAGAATTGTTCACAGATATCAATCAATTACTTCTAATGTAAATCTGCCAGTTCTATTCAAGGATTTCCACTCTTACAGCACAGTCATGTAACTAYATGATACTTGAGAAATACTTTATGTAGATATAATTACATGATGATCTATGAGAGAAGGGAAGCACAACTTAATCAATGTTTTGCTATTCTCTGTTAGAAAGTAAAATATACTTAATTAATGCTGTTCTCAATGTTGTTACWAAGCAATTGTAAGTCATGTAATCTTTTAAATTTTAAATAATGTATTTAAAATTTTTACCTTTGGTCTCAGCTGAGCATTGAAGAATAATTCTTGGAGAAGAATTCTGGAAATTAAAACATAGATTTGCATATAGCAAGCCTCCAGTTTTCTTGATCAAGATAATGCATTCTGCAAAAGAAAAGAAATTAATTTTACTTATAAAGAAGAGATTATATAGCCCCTTACAAACCATAATGATAAATTTGGACTAGTATGAAAAAAGTCAGGTGAAAAAACCTAAAAGTTATTAATATTGGTAATAGCAAAATAAAAACAAAAAAAGTCTAACAAAATACTAACTTTAGTAAGTTTTACATTGTTATTATGTTGTTCTTAACATCATATTCTAGTAAATGTTGTATAAATAAAAATATCCACTCATATATACTAAAAAATTGTTTCAAAATAAGAGTTATAACTATTCACTGTCAACTAAAAAGACATTTGTATAACCTTTCAGAAATTTTCCTGGATTCAGTCAGTATTTACATCAGCAAAAAATGCTATCTTCTAGAAGTGGGAAGTGTAGATTCCATTAATCTGTTGGATTGAGTAAGATTTAGAAGACAAGATTGAAATTCAAAATTATCTCGATTGCCTGTGGAGATGGCGTGATAACAAGACTAAAATTTGCACCAACAGATTCAAGTCCCTGGCTACTAAAAGAAAACAAAAGTAAAAAGGATGGGAAAAGGAACCAATGTACCACAGATTGCTATAGATGACTAATTCTTCTCCGTGCATTCTCAGAAATCAGCTTGAAGTAGTCAGTTGAATTTGAAATAAGGACAACTGAAAATAGAGAGTTGGTAGTACCGTTGACTGGGAAGCACTTCTGTTAGGCAGCGTAGAATTTTATGACAATATTTCTACACAGATAACACAATATCTGATACTATCACCCAAGCATTCCTGAACTTGTGACAGTGCAAGAGTTGAACTAAAACATTCTTTCCACACCTACTGATCTTTAAGTTTGTGTTTCCATGGCCTGCTTTCTGTGTGAATATTAGGCTGTTAGGGGATAAAATAAAAAATTAAACCATCCATAACCACACCTTCTTTTTTGTCCCAATAAAAGAAAAAAAATACTCAGGAAAGATAAACTCCAAAAGATGATTTAATGACATTTTATGAAAAGGAGAAGATACTGATGAAGAGATCAAAGTGGAAATCTTTGAAGTGGTTAGCTCTTCAGTGTTGTTTGATTAGCTTTGAAAGGTATTTAAAAAAACCCAAAACACCTCCCAACAAAGCGAAAAGTTTCCGACTTAAGAGGGAAAAGACTGAACTGAACTAGTCTCACACAAGTGTTTTATAAACTACAAAATACTTTTAGTTTTATTCCTAAAGTTATGTACTGCATGGGATAGTATTTACCTATGTTGTTATTAATTTATTATGATTAATATATTTTTTGTTGTCTCCCTTTAAGAGAACACCAAAACAATCACTTTTTACCAAAGAGATTGGTTCATGTGTTTTAAGTGGAGAAAATTATTTATCTGAGCATCAGACTATTTAGTTTTATTGTTCTAAATGTCTACATAGAAATTTAAGATCATTTCTTCAATTTGAGTCTAGAAATTACTGATGACAGTCAGATGCTGGAAGAAGGCTTACAGAAATTAATATAACGTATGGTATTTAAATACTAGTTCAAATTTTGCAGAACTGTAAGCAAAACATGAGTACTTCACAAGAGGCATTAAGTCCCTCTTGTGCTGGTAAACTTGCTGTGTCGCCTTATTGCCAAGCAATAGAAATGTAATGTGCTGATCTAGAGAGACATGATTTTCCCATTCTTGGAAAATATTTGTGATTTCCCAAATGCTTTTATGCAGTGTTGACCAGAAAGCTTGACTAAATGTATCCCTTGTGGATTTTCTTATTGATCAGTATTATTGTTATGAGGGAACATTAAAAATTTTCAAGGAGAAAAAAAGAGACTTAACTCCAAAGCAATTAATCCCCATTTTCCTCCAGTTTTACAGCRGGTTTGCAATACTCATGCTTGATGTGGGATAACCTACTTTTTTCTAATTAATAATTCAATATTTATACAAAGTAGACAAGATCAAGCAGTAGAAATTGAGTCAGATATTATAAAATAGCCAAGTGTCTGTTTAACAAAGAAAGAGATTTAACTCAGACAGAAAAGAGGAAAAGTACATCTAAACACCCTAACCAGGCTGATGCTAGGTACTCTGGAGCAAACAGATGTGCAGTCAGCCCAGCCTTCTTTCCTTCCAGTCAGCCCAACCTTTCTTCCAGTACTTTTTAACTGATGTTTCATTCACACTGGTATATTCCCATGAGAGTCTTAAGAGTCACTAACAGGAGATTTTATGGTTTTTACAGAATTTGTATATACTTCTCTACCRTCACTTTCTATCATTCCCTACACAATTCAATATCTGCCTACTTTACAATACCCTAGAAGACTAATTTTGTCCTTGTTTCAGAGTTACCTTTCTTTGCCACAGCTGATGTCACTTCAGTTAAAATTAACTTACCGAGGTTTTTAGCACCATCAGTGATTTTCCAACAGGTTTGTATGACTATATGGAGACACTTCTTTCTCCACAAATGGTCAAATAGTGCAGCTTTGCTGTCATTGTTGCTTCAAAAAGCAAATGGTTACTGCAGATATTACTAATGAGGAACAGCAATTATCAGATGCTCCACAAATCCCTCTTCTCATATATATGCATAAAGACTGAATCCAGGTCCAGAAGTGGAACTACTGCAGCATTTAGTCAACGCAGCTTGGCAGACACTCTGTTCCTACCTTCTTTCAGCTATAAAGACTCTGCAAAGTTTGACTGTATCATGATAATCATTCTGTATCCATACCACGATTCAACCTGTGCCCGCTATGGCAATTCTAGCCACATAAAAAATTAGCCAGATCAGCAAACAGAACTGAATTTAATTACAGGAACAAAATATCCTTCCCTCTTTTCCAGATGTGAGAGTATGTATCTTTGAAAAAACCCAGATATTTCTGAAACTTTTATAATTTCATTGAAATTAATGCAAAACTGATTGTTGTATTCCAGCTGAACTGTTGTCAAGCCCTGGGGACAGACTGCCCAGGGAAGTGGTTGAGTCACCATCTCTGGAGGTATTTGAAAGATGTGTAGATGTGGTTCTTACATAGTTTAGTGGTGGACATGACAATATTAGCTTAATGGTTAGTCTTGATGATCTTAAAGGCTTTTGCCAACCCAAACTATTCTGTAATGCTGTAATTCTATCACGCTGACATCTGAAGCTGCTTACTGTTATTAACATCCATTGCAGATTTGTCTTGGAAAGAGTCAACTGGGGTGGTAAAAAGCAGTCCCAGAAAAAGAGCTAGTGCTGTAGTGTTTCCTGGACACGTAGTTCAAGTCTTTTCATTAATAAAATAATTTAATTAATTAGTATAATAAACCTGTTTCTAGAAGAGCAATTACAATCCAAGTTAAGCCACAAYATGAATCATAAGTGTTGACACTGCCATCAATAGGGCATCCTTCTTCTGTAGGCCATCAATATTCTCATACAACAGTTACAGATATGTAAAATTGACAATTACTGTATATTCATATGAATGTTCAATTGTCATATGGAAATTTAGAATATGGGTTGTGACACCCTGAGAGCTTAACTCCTTTTAATCATAATCACAGGAGTAATTTATTTGAGTAGTACCTATCTATTGACCCTGAGGGAATTGCTCAGTTAATTTATAAACTGGAAAATTTAAAACAATGAGGCAGAGTTGACCATGTTCTTGGATTCTAAAGACAAAAGGATATTGAGARGAAGTATTTAACTTAAAAAGATGTAAAGGAACTTCACTGCTATTTGATGCTTTTTAGAACTATTTCCATGTAGGAGCCAAAACAATATTTTTCACAGGAAGCGAGACAAAGAAATTATAAAGCTCTCATTTTCATACTGAAATGTGAAAGATATTTGTGATCATGAATCATATTTATTATAGAAAGTGAGATTTCACGTTCCAGATTGGGGTACTCCACTAAGTACCCCATGCTAAGTTCCATGCTAAGTATCTTTAAATTTCAGGACAGCAGGGTGCTTTGTTGTGTGTTAGTTGCGGGGCCTAAATTCATGGATGCTGGCATAAAATTAAAAAAAAATCCTGTTTGACTTGGCAATGAATATATATGCTGTTTAAAATATTTATTAGTTAGTAAATTTGTGTGTGCGTTTAATAGAACCAGACAAGTACGAAAATCTGAACATGTAAATATGATTAAATTACATAAAAATTACATTCTGCATCTTTGAATCAAAAGAAGAATGTGTATAATTTACACCTATTCATCAGAATATTTTGCTTCTTAGATCAGGTATTTTGTTTCTTGATAAATTCTTTTGAATGAGTGCATGCCTACAACCAAAACASAACAGTTATTATTGTAATAAATTTACTGAACAATATAGAAAAAACTGAAGTGGAATTCATTAGGTATCTATTTTGTCATGAAAAGTGTCCTTAAAATGCCTAAGGACAGGTACTTTTGAATCATAAACATTAAACAAATAAAAAGCAAATAACTTTTCTAATCCCACCTCCCATCATTAAATATCTGAGAAAAAAYAAGAGAACAAAAAACTTTCAATAATAGGCAAATCAAAATCTGAAAATCCATTASTGCAACTGTACATAAAAGAGAGAAAAAGGTATGTCTTAGGCATCAAATTTTATCATCAAGCTGAAAAACAAAAATCTAGATACATTATTATTACCATTGATATTCTTTTAACATTAACGTTGACTTTAAAGAGTTGTAYAAAATGGATTTTTAAAATGCTTAAATAATGAGAAAAAATTGATCAAGTTTTAATATATAAGTATTTTCAGTTCTATATTTAGACCAAATCTTCAAAGTAAGTTTAAGTGTACTTACTGGAATTTCCAGTAATTTTTTTCTAAAACATACTCAAATGGGAATTAAGGTAAGGTAATAAAACTACCCTACATGGTTTACAAAAATAATATCTGAAGAATAATAATCCATCAACGCTTGATTATGCAATATAAAATTGATCCATCAAAAGAAAGGAGTTAATCTTCCTTTTTCAAAAGTTCTTCTGAAATATATTGATTGAATTTTTATTCTTCCTTTCTTCAAATTATGTCAGAAGGGAGAGTTCAGGGAAAACGAATTATTTGGGAGAAAAAACCCCAAGAAATTAACTTCTGTCTTTGAGATTTCCTGTAAGAAGTRTGCTGTCCTTACTACAAGGAATACTGTTTTAGAAAATGAGGTTGAGAGTGTGGTCCTGTTTTTTTATGAAATTTTGTTTTTTTCCAAATCAATCTTCTTGATAGCATTGAATTTATCATTTCCTTTTTAAATGGTTATTTAGAACTCCTTATTAGACATATTAGACATTATTAGAGCCTTTAAAATCTTATTATTTAAAATAGATCAATACATAAAATCATATGCATGTTTTCTCCAAATTAACTTTGAAGGTACCGTTGTCAAAACATTTCTATTAATGATATTATACATCAGAGCAGTAGATTAATCAAGGTACTGAACTTCTGAAAATAAAAGAACAATATAGTGCATAATGGCAGGATGCACTCTGGGACAGCTCCATATGGTCTCATTCACAGATATGTTTCTTCATGTGCAATAACACATAATAAATTTTAACTTAATATGATTTCACATATAAAGGAAGATCAAAGAGGCCAAAATTTTGAGGTGAATCTGACTAGAGATTTTCTATCTGTCTAATTCCTAGCTGCTGTTCCAAGAGAGATACACAAACCTGAAAAACACCTGCAAGACCGTTAAAATACCTGATGACATAGCAAGTGACTCAGGCATCCAACTGCCAGCAGCTGAATCAAACCCTAGAAGTAGAGCAGAKGTCCCAAAAGTCTTCTCTTGTACCTGCCAGCCTCTTTGGACTTTCAAATATCATAGAGCTTTTCAAGTGGAACGAGAGATGGAAATGGAAATGCACATCTTAAGCAATTGAAACAAGCTTCTGAAGTTAAGCTTCTGAGTCTCAAGTTGAATATCACCATTAATGACTGAACTCCTTCAAAGAGGTTTCTTACATCCACTAAAAATGCTAATCTAAAAATTAATACTGATCTAAAAAGCCTAATTGAAATCAACAGTGAATGCCATCAGCAGAGCTACATTACAGGAAAAATTATCTGTAGTTAGCAGAATCTGAACTTACCAACACGATAAGATTGGTTTCAGGGGGTGGAAAACTTGCTTTCATCAAGCTGGTATATTTATAGAGCAATCATCTGACAAGATGTCAAAACATGAGAGGAATTCCTGGAAATGAACACAATTGCAGTGTAAAATAAGTTTAAATGGACTTCAAATTGTATAAAGAGCAAACTCTAGACTTTTCCCTTTTTTTACTGTAAATAAAAAATATTGAAAATAATATTGTCCATACTAATATTTGCCATGTCATGTAACTGAATGTTATACTTAAGTAAATATTGAAGTGGAAATGCTGAGTAAAATTGCACGTATACAAAAGACATAAAAAGCAGTCTCTTACTAATACATGTACATGACTTAAAASATATATTTGCACTTCAATGCCCACCTGAATAAAATCATAGATTCTTACATATGGTGGATTATCAAGCTATGCTGCAAGAAGTACAAATGCATCTGACTTGCAAGGCCTTGAGAAACTGATTTCTATTTTAGATGATTCACTTATGATCTTTGTGATTATACAGTAGTTCATGCACTGCTTTTCATATATATAGTACAAAAAATTATTTTCTATATATTGTTGAGTATTTCAGCCTTGGCAGCAAATATTCAAGTAAGAACAATGGAAGATGATCCATTTAAGAAACACAAGATATAGATCTTCTCTACTCTTCAACAGGCTCAATTTTCTTTTTTATATTACAAGGGGTTTTTTGTTGTTATATTCAGAAAATTAGTATGTGATTATGTATTTTTTTAATAAGAGAATGTTTAAGCTTCCTTATAATAACATAAAATTCAGAATTACCAATCTTAGAAAACATAAATATAAATAGTAATTATACATTAATTCATAGTATAATTGGCAGATATCTTGAAATTATAATCTGAATACTTGACTTTAATAAACAATTGTGGTGAACATACTAACACTGAACTGAGACATGCCTAAAATGCAACACAATTATTTCATGCTTAACCTACACTGGTCACTGTTATAATAGAAATGTGTGCCATCAGTCAAGGTTTAAACCAATTTCTGCTTTAAAATAACTAGGTTAGCATTTCAGTTTAAAATAATAATCACCCAATAATATGGAAAATATATATATTACACATCTTTTACAATATTATTCCTTCAATTATGCTATGAAACTGCAATGAGTCCTCTTCATTATGTGTTTCCACTTCAGATCCTTAAACCAYATCCTCAACACAACCAAAAGATCCATTTCTTTATCTTCTTTTAGTAATTGCAAAAATTTAAAAAACCCCAAATTTGTTCAGAGGGTAAAAAAGTTGTCATGAAACTTGCACTTTTTTTGTTATTTTAAGTCAGTTACAAAAATTTCATCACTCTGGAACATRTATTATCTTCATCGCTATCCATGCCTTCCAAGTGCACATTTCTGCGCCTTGATAACAGTAAACCCTGCTAAGAGATTCAGTTCCGACCATGTTTGCATAAACTTTTCTCTAATACATAGCTGTTTGATTAATTTTACTTAAGCCTGTTACATATTTTTATGAAGTTAATTTCAAGAGAATGCTGTGCATTAGCTCTGCTGAGTTATTAGTCTGTGGAGCAGGGACCTGCAAATGATGAAACTGCAGGTGGATTTTGATTGCGCTAAAAAAAMCAGATCCAGACAGAAATACAAGTACGAACATCTCTGGGGCTACAGGAGAAAAAAACCTCCACAAACAAACAAACAAAACCCCCAAACAAACAAAAAACCCCACCAAAAATCCCAAACAACCTCCCAAAAATGACAAAAACAAACAAACAAACAAACCATAAAACAAACAAACATACAAAAAAATCAACAAAATTCTTGAGATCTGAGTGAAGACCAGAAATAGAATTTTGTGTACTTCCCCTCTGTCAATCACGAGTAAAGGTAGGAGACCATTTCCTTCAGTCTGTGTAACACACTCTGCAACAAATCCAACGGCTTGCTTAATATATGTAGATTTGTTTTCCATGTATTCTGGGAGGACTACTTCATCCTTATTTTTAGGAGACATAAAAATGGCATAGTTGAACTRTTGGTTCTGGCTCTGATCAGGCAATATTCTTGTTTTGCCTAAAAGACTTCTGTTTTCTTCCTGCCCTATAAATCTAAGGCATTGCCACAATCTAATTAGTGTAATAATAGAAAGTTTTTGGATCAGATATCTATCCAGCTTTCTTTGAAAGAACCCTTTAGGCTAATGATTGCTGACACTGAAATTGCTAAGTTTATTACTAGGCTAAGTCTTTGAATAAAAGGCATGTTGATGAATCAATCTCATCTTTTGAGGAGTGCACTAGGAACGTACTATTCAAGAAGTATCCTTCAGACATCCTTGTATTTTTGCTTAGATTTATCTGGCATGCAAAGAATCAATCATGTCCAATAAAACTAGGTATGAGGGTGTGGGTTGGGTTTTCTTAATGGATTTCCAAATGACTTCTGTTTGATAAGCTATTTAGTACTCGTTGTTTACAGATAATCATCTGCATGGATTATGAGTTAGGTTTTCATACCTGACAATATTGAGTTATTTAAGGGACTGATAAGTTGTTCTTACCTGTTGTAGTATTTTATTATTTTGTTTCTTTCTGCTGACTAAGTAAAAGATTTAACCTGTTTYTGAAGTGTGGTAAAAATCAGCCTTTTTTCTTGAAGTAATCTTAAATACAATTTATATACATGCAAATCCCTGATGTGGTATGGCCGTCTGACTATTATCCTCTATTAGTTTTCTGGCTTGGTAGAGATGAGATTGAAGGAAGAAGTCCTACAGCAAACAAAAGGGACTTCAGGGTACTGGGACWTTTGGTCAAAGGAGTAGGTGCACAGATTGTGTTCTCCTCAATCCCTTCAATACCAAGGGTGAATACTGGATGGAACAGGAACACTAGCCTGATTACTACATGACTTAGAGGGTGGGGGAATTTTGGTAATTTTGACTATCGGGTAGTTTACCTGCTCATGACAGATGGGTCCACCTGTCTGAAAGTGGAAAAAGAATCATGACTCAGGGACTGATTGAGAGGGCTTTAAACTACGTTTGAAGAGGGGAGGGGATACAGCCAATCTTACTGAGATGAGCCAGAGGGTGGCATGCCAGTCGTGGAGGTGAAATGAATCAGCTGAAGTGCATCTACAGCAATGTAACCATAAAAGGTAGCAGATCAGGCCCCCTTGCTATCTTTTCYCTCTTTTTTCTCTGGCTCTCTTTCTTTTCTCTGTTTCTTCCCTCTTTCTCTCTCATTTTCTTTGTCTACCCCAGCTCTGGACCATCAACACAGCAGGACCAACACAGGATCTAAGGACTGGTGACATTTGCTTTCTTCCATTGCTTTGCCTGGGCAAAGCACAGCTATCAAGTTCTACTCTCTGCTCTGTGTTGAACTCCGTCGTGGTAGTGGAGAGCTTGCGTAATGATGTATTACGGCATATGAGCTGCCCCCTTTGAAGAGTTTGTTGTTGGAATTGAGAACTTCCCGAAGTGTACTGTACAAAATTTAGGGCTTGTTTGACTCCAGTTTTGTGGAAGTCTACTGTATACATTTAAAATCTTATTATTTAACACCTTTTTAGTCTAAATAGTGGGCTGATTGCTGGAGTTACGGTGACTATAATAAAATCATAAGATTCCCTGACATGTATAGAGTATTTGTCTTTGTTCAGCCTGGCAAGAATTTATAATGATCATGGCCCCTGCCTGTGGGTTGTGACACTGCCGAGAAACTGATCACAGCAAGAAGTGCCACAGACAAAATTACCTGCACTATGACGTTTTAATGTATATCTCTACATATTCATTTTTCTCCTTAAAATAAAAATGTTTTGTCTTGATTGATCAAGCACTATTTTCTTTTTTTTTTTGTCATCTATAGAGTGATATTTTTTACCAATAACTAAGAGTTTAAAACATTGATAAATATGAGGAGATTCACAGGATCTAGAGAAATGAGTGAGAAACGTCTCTCAGAATGGATCTTACTTTTCAGATCTTATTAACAGTATTTTTGATTGTGTATTTAATTAGAAGTCTGAAAACACTGCATAAGTCATTTATATTATTTAAGATTTAAATATTTTCAATTAGAGTTTTTTTTTTTTCTTTCTTGATAGCTGTTCTTCTCCCTCAATATCTATGTCTTTTCCGTTTGTTTAAAATTAAAGGGGTTATCGAGGCTTACTGCGAGTGAGAATGTCATCTAAGAAGAAAGGAAGAGAAAAAATAGAAAGGTTCCATCAAAGTAGGTACTTTGACAAACGCTTCTGACAAGACCCAGACTGAAGCTGACAGCAGCTGGATTATGCAATCAATTTATGTAACTATGTAAAGAAATCTTCAAGAGGAGGTGAAGGTGGTTTTGAAATTTTTTTTATTCTGCAATATCTGTGGATAGGATTTCACTGCTAGGCACAGGCAAAGCTTTTATGTTGCAACACAAGAAACTGAAGATATGTCTGCAAAATGTAAAAAAAAAAATCAGGAACATTAATTTGATTTTTTGCTATTCAGTGTACATTAAAAAAGTAAGAGCAATCAGTGAAAATGCTGGCTGATATTTTCCATGGATAACAGATGTGCGCTGCATGCACGCTTCAGGTCAAAATCAGTAAGGGGAAAATGCTTCTTCTCCAGGTTTTCTTTGCTATTGCTTTTCCTCTGAAGTGATGAGAGTAAACCCRTTCAAACAGTGTCCTGGCAGCAGTTTGACATTTTAAAAGATCAAAAAGTACCATGTTAGATATCTAGGGAGCCCCCAGACTGCAATAACACCAAAAAGGAAAGTAATAAAGTAAGGAGCAAGCATATGGCCTGCAGTTGCATTTCTTGCTATTGATTCTGAAACTGCTGAAGTGGAACTTCTTTATCAGCAGCTACATAATCAGCAAGTCAAAGCAATGTATCTCTGTCTGAAATACAGTGAAACCACTGTGTCAATTTAATCAAAAGATATCAGTTWGAGAAACCTGGAAAATTACAAGACATTACATACTGATGGATGTAAGATCGTTGAGGTCTTAAACTGCCAAGAAATGCCTGGAAACACACTGATCTTTGAATTATTAGACCCACATGTCATCTGTTGGAGCTTCCTAACATGTAGAGGAAACACTTTTATTGCTATACTCTTTAAAAAATAATGATTTGTACACTCAGAAGTGAACCAGTCCTACTGACTGCACACCAGCTGATGTTGCAATGTCTTTGTCTCCTATTTTTTGCTTTTGGTGTGRTTACCATAACCAATGGCACTTCAGTATATTCACAAGAATAATTTGAGACAAAAAATAAATCTATAAAGCCTTTCTACTATAGACCTTGCTTACTCCCAAGTTATAGAAAAGACCGGATGCAGTTTGAGATGTTCTCTTTACTTCTTCCAAGGAGGTTTGACTTCCAAGACAAATGTTTTAACAGATTATAACAGGAGCAAATTAGCCCAAAGTCAGGTTAAGATTAGGGGGAACAAAAAAAATTGATTTAACAGTATATTTAACTATGTCATTTGGATTTGCATTATTTTATGTGTAGAAGAAAGAGAAATTAGTTTTCAGGACTAGATGTTTTAATTTACTCATTTTTTCAAGCAAATTCATTCTAGGAGGGTTTTTTATCTGCTGGCTCTCTTTAATTTGGGTTTTGCTCTATTATTTTAACAGGATTGTTTTAAATGACAGTAGTTTCTTAGATATACTGAGTATAAGGCCATACTTGAAGAAATGCTTTTGCAACTTTTAGAACGAATCAAAATTCATACTTGAAAAAGCAAATTTGCAAAAACAGGAGAAAAAATACCTTTCATTTATCTTCATTAAAATCCTCATTTAATCTGTTAGAAAAACAACACAACATTCAAATTTAGTTTATTTTATGGATTTAAGGAAACTTCTGCATCTTCTGCATAGAAAATCATATATAGAACGAAGTCATTAGTTGGTGTTAGACTTTATTGAACTTTACAGACTGCAATATATTAAGTCATTAGCTTGCTTTGTGACTGTAAAATCCACTTGTATATATAATCCTAGACTGACTTTCCATAAAACTTACCGGGACTTTACAGAGGAATTAATTTGGTTCATATAGACTACACCTGTAGTGGCAAGTAAAGCAGATTGGCAGGAGCAAAAATATAGTGTAATGTGTTGTCCTGAGAAGTCTACACTAGATACCATTCTTATTTAATTTATTTATGTATGTATTAATTTATTTATATCAGAAATAACATTAGATTATTCTACAGACTCAATATTCACTTGTGTCTGGGTATGCTCCTGGATATCTTTCATCTCAAACACGTACAGAAGAAATTCAGCTCATGAGCACAGCATTCATTTCATTATAAGAGCAAAGTAAGTGGTAAGATAAAGAGATTTGTTCAAAACCACACCCCAACGAATTACCAAAATAGTAGACATTTGTAGCTTCTCATCAATGGAGTTCTAACATAATGTGAAATTTGTCATTAGAGAATAATTGGGAAAATAAGAAGCTACTTTTCGACATAAAGTAAACAAACCCAGGCAAAATGGTGGTGTCCATGCTTGTTTAAATCTCATTGCCCTTGTTTAATACTTGTTTGTGCTTCTTCCACTCCCATAGTCCTTTAAAAATGGTTGTCGTGTGTTTTGTCTTTAGAGTTCATCCGAACTTTGGTGTTTTGTTGAGATGTGCAATCTGGAGTTAACAAAAACGGCCTTGTTGCTTTTCCTTTCAAACAACATCTAGAGTGTTTGCATCTGACCTTGGACACAGATTCCTAGCACTTCAGTAGTTCTTGCATATTCATGTGTTCTCYTTAATGCTTATGCTTATGGGTTTTGTTTCTTTCTTTGCTTTTTTCTTCCTAGAAGTACTTGTCAGAATAAATAAGTTACCTTGTTGAACAATTTAAGTCTTTCTTGCTAGTAATTGGTGTCTGTGCATAATAGTCACATGTGCATATATTTTCTTACTCACGTGCATAAACACGTATTTAATAGTGGCCATGTAGACAAAACACAATTTGTGCCTAATATGCATGCATATAATGATTCAGACTTTGTATATGGAAACGTGAAAACCTCTGTCATACTAAAGTTTAGGAACTACGAAGGAATGTATGTCTTCAGTGCTCTTTTGGTTTAGTGTTGTTTGGTGTTATATTTGGAATGCTGTGATTACCATGATGCTGTACATGATGCTGTCTTTATGAGAAAAGTCCTATYGATGTCTGAAACTATGAACTTAGGCAAAAGCCTCAGCTTTACTGTGTCCCTTCTTTCCAGCTACAAGTACAAATATATCAACCTAAGTGCCTTGTTACGTCTTTTCGTAATCATGAGCTGTGTGAGGCAAGGAAAGTTCTAGATCAGTATTGTGATGAGGAGATTTTAATTTATAATGTATTCTAAGTATCAATAATAATAGGCCATAGCATTATTTATGCCCTGCTTAATTGCAAACTTGGATACCAATGACTCAGAGTCACAAAACTCTCAGAGATATAAGGGAGATCCRAGCTGTACAGTGCTTGCCCTTGAAAAATATTCTGTATCTTCTGAGTCACAGCACTATTTGCAAAGAGTTTTGCACTGAATATACTGACATAATGATTGCAGCAGCAGATTATAAATAGCTGTATTTATACATAGCTCTAAACTAAAAGAGCAGCAGCTTGCTTGAGACACTTTTAGTAAGAATTTTCCCCCACTCTTTAATTTATTCCTTTCTCCATTATGCTTCAGAGCAACCTGGGCTGGAAGCTTTAAAACTTATGACTCCTCAACATGAAAACAGACAGTTCTTAATCACATTTTAGGTGTTGTGATTTTCAGAGAGAGGAGCGGCAGCTGTACGCTTGTCCTGTTTCCTTAGCAACAGAGCAAGGGGAGCTCAGGAGACTCCACTGGAGGGAGCCTGAGATGCTCACGTGTTGCTCTCAGTATCCCTCTCCACCTGTCACAGCCTACGAGAGGACCAAAATCAAAATCAGCTTGCCAAGAAAAGGTGCTGTATATATGATTTAATACTACTCCATACCAAATGTGTGATAGCTGAATAYTAAATTTGCTTGGTTAAGCATTCAGTGGTCAGGAGGGGGCAGGAAAAAAATGTGACAAACACGTATGCTAAGATCTCAGCTATGCCAGTTAAATTTCCTTATAAATTTTACAGTGTTTCTTTAAAATACATGCTCACAGTTACGATACTGAATAAAATCTCGCTAGTTTCGAGGACWAAAAGTACTGATTGTTTCCATTTTCCATATGGCCCAATTTGAGGAGCCATAGTAAATTCAGTTTTCCTTTGAAAATGCAAATACCTTGTCTAATCTTCATGGTACTTATTAGAAAGGATGTCTTAAATGTAATATATAAATTTAAACAGAAGTGCTAAATAAATAAACAAATATCCCAAGCACACTCCTCCYCCAGGGTTTTAAAACACTTTACATTAGCTTAATCTCATTTGGGTATACAGCTGTGGCATTATRAGGGGACATAATCCTACTCGCCATCTACAATAAGAAGAAAATATAATTCTGATTTTTGGCTCCRTCTCCTCCACCCCTGGAGCAGTGTAACCTCCACAGCAGCACTGGCCTGGRGGAGTCTGAGGCAAGGTCTTTCTCTCTAAAATGTTAGTTGGCCAGACTAAGGTTTTGGTTTCATAGACATGGTATTTTCTGCCTTTTGGACATAGGATTTTGAGCAGGTCCGTAAGCTGAGTCATCCTCTCAGTAGAGCCTTTAGTTTTCTCCCCTTAGAGGGAATCCTAACACAACTAATTTTTAAACTGAGGTTTCACTACTCCTTCCCTGACACATCTTATAATTTTTTTAACATGGACATGCCAAAGCTATTTTGTTGGTTCCAGGTGCAGCCTCAAATTAAACACCCACTGGACACCACTCCACCCCTCAATAAAAAAATCGCAAAATGCAGCACTGTTGGATAATAGCAAAATATCTGTCATCTGTCTCCTACCCGCATCCCTTTAAAATGCYAAGAAAAGTGGAGAATTGCAGCCTGTTTAAATCCTCCTTTTTCTACCCAAAGGTTCTAGAGGTCCTATGTGCCATCCCAACTATTCCTTCTCCATGGTCATTAATGCTCTCAGCCATAGAAACAGGCAGAGCTTTAGCTTGGATCAGATGTGTCTGTGTGTGACATTAGCGAGTGTGTGAAAGAACAAGCTTGGGGATAAAATGTCCCATCGCACGGAGGAAAGTACAAGGAAGAGAAGGTGTGAGGAGAAAATGAGGCGGGAGAAGGGCTCATATATTGCTCACTAATCTCACAGACTGTGACTACATGTTCTCCAAAAAACCGTCCAATTTGTTTTAGGATAACAGAGCCTTGAACCGCTGTCAAAGCACGAATGGAGTCATCTTCCCAACATGATCAGCATGGTCATACAGTGCATCCTTCCACCTCATGACTTACCAAGCCAACATACTAAAACTGAATGCTCATGCTTGCAAATGAATACTTCTGTCCATATTTTAGAGGGAATAATTTAGTTTGTTTTTATATAGTTGAAGTGACTGATACTGGCCTGAAATATTGCATTGATGGCTTATTGTCATTCCTTGTGTGTATGCTTACGCTGTGATATTAGATGTAATATATATACTTTTTTTTTTTAAATAAAAGCAAAATATTCATGGTGATAACAGAAAAAGAAGTGCTTTCAGTTTCAGAAGAATTTYAGTTCACTGTCATTTTAATGATCCAGAATTGGATATTGTTTTTACTTCTTCCCATCTCTAGGTCTGGTTTTTGAAACTTGGCAAACATAAAGCAAATTTTCGTTCTTCTTACTCTTCAATTCTATTGACATGAGAGTCAATAGATTTTGAGTAAGTCTAAAATATGTTTCAGGAGTTTCTTTTCTGTCTTCTAGTATTTATGTTAAATTCCAAAAGAATTTTTGGTAGTTTCAGGTTTTCAATTCCTTCATTTATAACTGAAATAATAACTGTTAATTTACTATACAGAAAAATGAATGCTTCAAAGCTGCAGTCTTGTGAGATTAATTAAAATGAATGAGTACAAGGAACACAAAAAAGAGTTATATTTTCTTGCTTGTCAGTGCTAATACAATAAAGGAGGGACAGGGATGCTACAAAAAAATCTGGATTTTATGAGTGTTTGGAAACAAATTCAGGACACTATGTCATTTAAAGATTAAGATAGCATTAAGGGATTGAAATCATATGACTTAMATGCAAACATGCTAATATTTGCAAAAAATCATATGCAAGTCTGGTCAATCTGTGGACTCATTTGTGTCCCAGCTGCAGAATATAATTTTCGAAAGTGCTCTTCTGTCAAAAGAACCCACTACATGCTATGTGTTCGGGGAGACAATTTTCTAATTCTCTACTTGTCTTAGGCTTTTAAACTAGTTTAGCTGTTTTACACTTCCATCATGTTGTGTTCCATATGTTTCTTTATTTCATGTATTAGGACATATAATGCGCTTATGAGGTCTTGAAATGTCTACTTTTACCACAACTGTTGTTACTGAATTGCTGTCTAAAATGAAAGAAATTTTGCCTTCTCTATAAGTGAACAGTTCTTTTGGGGTTTTCTATTTTTTTCTTTATATCAGAGGTTAATTAAAATATAAATAATTCTGCAGTATAATTGATAGATAAAATAACTATAGCTAGGTAACATTAATACAGACCTGAAGAAAGCCTTTTTATGAAGGAATTACCCTTCTGTAGAATGTTTTAAACATAAAGGCTAGAAAGAAGAGCATGTTTGCATTACTATCACCTTATAATAGTTGGATATGTTAGTTATAAGGTAACTTAATTAGTATTAACAATAAGAAGAGGTAGAAATACAGAGGGATTTCCTTCTGTAGATTGGTTTTCTACCCAGAGGCAGGAGAATTAATAAAAGAATAAATGCTTTACATAAAATTTTATGACTAATTTTTAGTGCTTTGATTAAATCAAGTAAGCAGGTTTTATGTAAACACATTAATTCTGTAGTTTTAGTTGAATATTAATCACTTCTTGTCTTAATCTACTGCCTAATTATGATATGAAGTCTTAAAGAGCTGGCACATACCCCCATGAAGGTGTTTGCATTTAAGTCACATATAAAATGATTCTTTTGTTCCACATGAGACCAATGTGGATTTAATTAATTCACGTTTATAAAGCATTTTCATATCCTTGGATGAATTGCACAACAGAAACACCAGGCAGTAGTGTTAAATTTGACCAAAAAAAAGTAACCCATTATATTTTATTTAAGAGTTGAGATTATATGATTTATATAAGTTAATTACTATGAATAGAATGGGAAAATGTTATAATAACAACTTTTAAAAATTTATATGTTGATTCTTTAGTAGAGGAATGACTTAGATTGGAAGGGATCTAAAAGATCCTATAGTTTCAACGCCAGCACCATGAGCAGGGATGACACCCATTAGACCAGGCTCAAAGCCTCATCCAAGCTGGCCTTAAGTGGTTCCGGAGATGGGTAATCCACAACTTGTCTGGTCAGCCTGTTCCTGTGCCTCATTGCCCTCTGAGTAAAGAATTTTTTCATAACATCTAACCTAAATTTCTTTCAGTTTAAAAAGTTTCCTCCTCGTCCTATAATTATGCGTCAGCGTAACAAGTCACTCTCTCTCTTTTTTTAAAAGCCCCCTACAAGGACTGAAAGGCCAAAAAAAGGTCTCTCTGGACCCTTCTCTTCTCCACGCTGAACAAATCCAGCTCTCAAAATGTTTTTGCAAGAGRGGTGTTCCAGACCTTTGATCATCTTTTGGCCCTCCTCTAGACTAGCTCTAACTGGTCCACATCTTCTTTGTGTTGTGGACTCCAGACCCAGATGCAGTACTTCTAGATGCAGTACTTCTACTGCATCTAGGTGATAAATAGAATATACTTTAAAAAGAAATTTATTTGTTACTGTTTCTGCAAAGGTTTTAGAGTACACATTTTACTGTTCCAAACAGTCTGATACTGGATTAGTGCTCTGCAGTAATTTATTGCTATAAACCTTTTTGACACTGAGACTCGTTAACTCCCACTGACATTGGTGAGAAATGAAACTGCTCAGATCCATACAGAATTTTGATCCAATTTCAAGTATCTAAAGACGAAAAAGCGTTGAGAGTCTGTCGTTTACATGAGGCTTGCTAAATTAAAAGTGTGGTGATTTCTTAGGTCATCTAATTTGCTTACGTATGTTGTATCTTGATGATCGTTTTGTGTGCCCATGAATCTTTTTCAGACTTTCCATTTTCTCAGGTGGGTTTCCTTTCCTATTTTGCTGTGCAAATACCATGACTCTGGCTCATTATAATGCCTCATAAGCAGCTTTCCTGAGCAGCATACCTTATTTTGTACAGTTTCTTTATGACCATCTCCCTGGTGATTTCCGTACTTCTGGACGATGTTTTCTTCTACTCCTGAATTGTCTTCTTGACTCCATGTCTAAAAGGGGATGCACCATCTGTTTGATGCTTTATGTCACTATTGTAATTTTAATTGCAGGGACTGTCTGATGACTGGATGGGCAATACCAAAATTCTTTCTACTTGCTTGGAAAATACAATAGTTCTGCTAAGATTTTCCCAGCTTATAAATGAGATGTCATTGTCAGATCTGAACACTTCCCAGCTGTAGAAATATTTTCTGTGCTACCTTGTATACTTTCTTTTCTGCATTTTCTTATGATTTTCTTATGTCTAAGAAGAAGAAATCCTGCTGTATAATACTTAATAAGCGTGATGTAGGACATTCATGCTTTGTATAACTGACACAATTTTCTATTTTAAATTTTCTTTGATATGTTAAGCCAATTGATTCAGTGAAATAGCTTTAACAGATACTCCATCTTTGAATTGTCTTGAACAGACTTAATTTTACTATAACGTATTTCTACTAAGAGTAGTCTTATTAATATTAAGAAGGAGTGGGTGTTTGCAGGAATGTGGAATAACTCTCCCGCAATGCTTAGAGAGTAGGAGGAGAAAATATCTTCAGCCTACAGCTGTTTCAGATTAAATGTTGGACTTTTCCTGCATGGCAAAACAAAACCATTTTGAAGTGTGTTTTTTGACAAATGATCCTACAGATTTCCCACCCACAGATGCTTAAACGCACAGCTACTGTGCAGTTTGGAAAAATACTATGAAATAAAGTCAAAACTAAAAGCTTTACCTGGATTTGAGTGTGAAATGCCTCCATTTGATAAAGAGATCAAGATGGTACTTGATGTAAAATCTGTACAGAGGCCATGCATCATGCCTTTTCTGACCCATGCTCTCTGAAATCTTACATTTGAACAAGTCTATGTGCATAAATAAATCCTCATTCTAACAGGATTTTGATATTRTGTCATCTTGGCTGTCTCTGCATTGGAAAATGCTCTGTCTTTTTAAATTTCTTTCTCTATTTCCATTCCCAGGTTGGCTTAGAAAAAGTACAAGATGTTGCTAATGAAAAAAATTGTGTAATTGATGTTGGAAACTAAAATTATTCTATCACAGAAATATACAGAGAAAAAGCTAGAGACAAGGAACCATACCATTTCCTACACTGTGATATTTTATCATGTGATTTATTGATTGGTAATGCTGTGGCAGCACATATATAGCTGTATAGAAGAGTTATGAGTTAGAGTTCACGTCATTGTGTTCTAATTTAGTTATTTATAGGAAAATAAAAATAATTCTTTACTAAATTAAAACAGCCACATGCAATAAGAAAAATAAATGCTGTAAAAGAAACCATTGGTTGGAAATACTTCACGGTGGGAAATACTTCTCAGTGCGCATTCAGATTCAGTGTGTTTGTAGGTTGTGTCCTGTACTCAACATAACACTTTTATCATATCAAAAATTCTCTTGACTGTGTGTCAGACATAGAAAATAGTTTCCAAAGTAATTTCCTCTAGATATAACCACTGCCTTCAACAGAAGTAAAGGTACTTATAGAACACTTGAAAGTCTTTTAACACCTAATAGTAAAAAATCACATCAGAAAGTATCTGAAAAATATTATCACARGTTTTCTGTTTTCACTGCCTACTGAAGTTCAATTTCTAAACTGCATTTTTCACTTCTATAGATAGCTTTTGAGGGTCACATTTACAATGAATTGCAACTTAGTGTGTAAATATGCCACAGAAATAAAGGCTGGGATCACACAGTATTTCCATTTGTGCTCTCTTCTTTCAACTACAGTTCAGCTCGAGTAAACACATCTTTGTCAAGGCAAAATCTCAACATTTGTGTTCTGTATGCGACAGCAATGACAACATGACAACACCCTCCAGTCTTGAACTAATGAGCTAAAAAATCTAAACTACCTTGCACCATCTTAATCTATTGCACTTGCTTCCAGCATTATCAAATAATTACAATGTCTTATTTCCCTTTTCCATTTTCATGAGGAAACTTGTATAGAAACTTGCTTTGATAGGATTAAAAGTGATGAGAATTTATTTTTCATTTTTTGAATCAACATAAGACTTCTCAAACTGCTGAAAAAACTACTTGTGTTGTATTTAGTATGCTAAAGGTGTGTTGCATCAGGCATGACGTAATGTATTTTTTGGAGATTAAGTAATTTCTAAATTTATCCATCTAATGTCTGTATTACAGGTTATATCTGAGTGGTTTGGTTAGCTTTTAATGATTTGATTAACCAAAAATAATCTATCCATCTAATCTAGACGGTTTACTGAAAATCAACATGGTTACAGATAGATAACCAGCGTACATTTGCAAGGGCCATGTATTCTGCACAATTTCCCCCCGCCACCCTCCCAACTGTAATCTCACAGTGGTACCATSTCTCATTATCTTCAATCACATCTGTTGACACTTACATTCCAAAAATAAAAAATACTTCAACAGTGGAGGCAAAGAAGGTTTAGATTATGGATATTACAGCAGGTGCTGGGAAGCCCACTGAGAGAAAACAGTGTCAAACCTCTACAACATGAACACACAGCTTGCTGCTGCTTTGAGTAAAGGCAATTTTATGGCAAAGCAAGGGCACTGGGGAACACATTCAAGAACAAATAAGTAGAAGGGAAACAGAACACAAAATAACAAAGACAACCCAAAAAGTAGGAAAATGGCCAAATGTGCATTTTTACCATCTGGCCAAGAGCAAGGTGCCTGATGCCTTTCTTTACACATGGGGTATTGGCAAAATGAAAAATGCACATAGTGTTTAATGCAGTAAGTAGAAAATACAGWTCCATTGTTCAGGGCTTTGGCATCACAGCCGAAAGGAAAAGATAAGCAATTCTTATTGCTACCTGAAATCAGTAAGATAGAGGCTGACTGATTTAGTAAAAATAATTTCTAAGCTTCTTGATATACACAAGTATGTTGGTGTTATTAGTGTGCCTCTTATAGACAGCAGGCGGATGAAAAGCACATTGCGAATATAGAAGAAGACCCCCACAACTTCTWGTGTAAAATAGCTTAAATTATGTTAGAAACAACTATGATCAGGGGATAAATACTGTGCACATGTACAGAAAGCTCAAAAAGGAAAATCCAGAAAAGAACAGTCAGTCTCACTCCAGAGGCTTGAGGAGGTCCTCACAGTAGCTATTACCAGGCACATGAACGTCTGGAAAAAAGCAGTAAGTATTTACCAAGCAGAAACTGTGCTTGACCAACCTGGTTGCTTTGTATAATGGAACAACTTGGTAAGGAAATTAGGGAAGAAYGAGGGACTTTTGGCATGACGTCCCAAGGACATGTTTCTTAGGTGGGTTGGATGGATGGACTGTAATCTGTATGAAAAACTAGTTAAATGGACTAGTTCAAAGGATGTTGGTTAACGGCAATTATCAAGAGTGAGTCCTTCCAGACATGCTATTGGGTGCAATACTATTCAATACCTCTATAAATTACCTTCCTGATAGCAGTGAATGAACTGTCATCTCATTCACAAGTAAAATCAACCTGAGGGRAGAGCTAGATAGGGGGGTAGGAAAAAGTGGAAGACTGGGCCAACAGAAACCATGTAAGGTTCAATAAAAGGAAATGTAGAAGTCTTGCATCTGGGTCAGACTAATCCCTAGTAGTTCATGGGAGAACTTGGTGCTGAAGTTTATGGTTTTTTTTAACTGAAGATTTCTTTTCTTAAATTTTAGCAGCATCTTCAAATTATTGTCTCAAGAAGCTTGAATCCTCTCTAGGCCAGTTTCTAGCTAAAGATGTTTTGTCAGCTCACTGAGCAGCATATCATGCTCAGACTTTATTAAAATATTTATTAATTATTTTATTCTAAAACAGTTCTTTCAGTCTTATGTATGCAATATTAACTACTCATTTTTTTTTAGGTGAGGGTTTTGTTTGTGTTGTTGTTGTTGGTTGTGGGGTTTTTGGTTTTTTTTCTTTTTTTGAGGGGGGTTGGGGGATTAATTTTTATTTTATTTTTTAGAGAGAGTTCACATTTCAAAGCACACATTTCAGAATTCAGGCAAACTGATTTTATATAATATTTGTGGGCAGCAATATGTTTCATCTTTATTTACAACCTGAGTTTCATAGCAACTAATATAATTCAAAGGAGAAATACTGTAAGAATACTAAAAACAGATTAAAAGGAAGAGCAGAACTAAAGATATAAATGAAATAAACAGTACTATGAAATACTCTAAAGGCTTTATCATCGCTTCTGGATATGTCAATGTTACTATGGGAGCTTCAGCTTTTGCTTTTGACATGATTCAACTGTATCGAGTGCTGACTGAAAAATTAAAAGATGATCAGCAAAAAAAGAAATTTGGATTCTTTTTTCTTTAAAAACTAAAAATTCCTTTTCATTTTATGCCATCCAGCAGATTGAAAAAAGAAGGTGGAGAAACTAAAGAAAGAATTAGAAATTCTGTCTCTCAGGTCRCATAGGATACATTGTCAAAGAAAACAAGTAATAGAGTTTATGTAAACTTAATTTCAATAGTTAAAAGGTTTTAAATTATCAAGTGGGTGTATTTTTAACAAGGATCCATTAGTCACATAAAATAAAGTCCACAGAATCTGCACTTAAAGTTGAAAATCTTTGTCTTTTTCGGAAATAGCTTGCATGGAAGCAAGGTCAAAATTTCAAACTTTACCTTTCAACAGTAGCGCAAATCAGAATATTATGTTCCCTAACACAGCTTCTGGATACTTTATCTATGTGATGACAGAGTAGTATTTGCAGCACTATATATTGTATATGAGAATTTTTTAAGATGAGATCTAAGATGTGTACCATCCAAGCTGTACTTACTGTGCTTCACAGTCACAGCTCTTTCCACTCTTATTCCCCTCATGGGTAGTCCTTTCTCTCATCCGTGCTGTGACAGGAACCACATATGCCTACCAAGGATAGACTTTTCACTGATTCTGATAAGATTTGTCAGACTGTGTGCAGTAGGAGAAAAAGCTATTTCCTCAACACTAGATGACTACTGCATCTGCACATCATCACAGCTGCAGAAAGCTGGTGTTCTGATCAGAGTAAAATGACTTGCTATATTGCTTGAACAGCTTTTTTTAAGGAAAGATAAGGTGGAATTCAGAGGTTCATCAGAAAGTCAACACTGTGTTGATATCTAAATGAGATTAAGGAAGTTTTAGTCAAGAAATAGTCGGTTTCCCTGTGTAAATGTAGATACAAAACAGATGTGCTTTGTTCAACTTTGACTGAGTTCTGATTTATGTACCAAACCTAGCATTTCACTACCCACAGATTTACTAAAGTACCTACTATTCCTCATCGCATCCTTTTATTAGGAAAATGAACAGTGGAAGCACAGGAATGTATACGTGAAGACAGAGCATCAGAATCTCCGTACTATTATGATGAAATTGATGCAATGCTGGCATAAGGTGAATCTTCCTTTTAATTTAGTTGAAAAGCTTGATCTAATGTTTATTTCCTGTATGTTGTGATAGACTACAAAAATGATTAAGAAACTCAATTGAGCCAAACTGACAAACACCTCATCAAATTAATGACTTATTTTCCTTAGCACTGTCCCAAATATTTCCCAGCTATGTTTAGATCTAAAATGTACAAGGGAGTCTGAATCTGTCCACAACACTGTCAAGCAATTAAATTATACTTTATTACTTATAAGTTTTTTCTTATTAATTTTTATGCAACTCCCTTGGAAAATGTTCTTTTTGAGTCATATTTCTCTAGAGCTACTGCCAGTGCCATCTGCTGTGGCCAGATCAGAGGACGAAACACACTAACGTCAGTCTCTCTTTTKTCATTTCTCAAGAGACCAAGACTCTCTTCTCACTCAGAATTCACAGCCCATATCCTTCTAGATTTTATYTAGTATCTGACCCTTCCATGTCAGTAACATAGTTTTCCACATCAGTGGACTGACATACACTCTGTAATGAATTGACTATGGTTATGAGTTTGGTTAAACAATAGAAACCACACAAACCTTTAGTAAGCAATTGCTGCTGGACAGTAATATACAGTACTTTCTACCAGAAAGAGAGAGACAATTTTCTGACTGATTGGAAAAGCTCTGAGAGAAAAATCTGAAGGCCTGTCACATCTGCACATATCCTTCCTTAATTGTTCATGTACAGCTTAACATCTACATGTATCTTCCAGTGCCTCAGCGAGCAGAGCTAGAATAAATTGGTTAACTCAGTTCCTTTTTAAGTAGAATAGCACACTTGAGATTTTTGCAAAAGGAAATAGTGCCATTTATGTATGACTTCTTATCTTAGCAAACTAAATGTATTCTCCAAATTCTTTCATACAATAAAATTGCTGCCTATGTGATTGTCCTTTTGTGCAAAATTGAGTTTCACATTTGCTACTGTAGGAATCTTGCTGATAAGGTAGTAGCTGTGCTTAAAACCTTTCTGTGCTGTGTTTATATTATAAAATTGCCTTTTCATGGTATTTATAGAAATTTAGAATTCCAAACTCAAATCAGTAGAAAAGCATCTTTTCCTGTCAAAAAGTCTGGTCTAGGGCATGTTTCACAGACTACAACGCCTTATCATTCTCTGAACTCACCGAAAATGCTAAGGAGTTTCTCATGTATAGGCAATTGAGAAGTAGAAATTGAATGTTTCCTCGAAGACTGTCTAGGAAAAGACACCTGTACCTAAAGCATAGCTTTTGAAAAGGTTGTTTAAAGAAAAATGGAGGATGTCTTTTGTTGCAAATGTCCTCTAAAAATGAATAACATAATTTACAGGATTGAAGCTACAGGATTCCATTAAATTTTCTAATTAATTATAAATCCAAAATAACATTTGAACTGGTTATTTTTTCCCTTGAGGTTTATTCAGTATTGCATCTTCTTTCATTTTTTTCTTTAAAGCAATTTAAATTATGCTTCTGTTTTTTCTTTCTCAAGTTGATTTCAGACAATTCATAAATTCTGTACAGCACAAAAATGTTGTACTATCAGTATACAGTGTCTGCTGATACCAATCCCCATTTGGGTCTTTACAATTATCAAATATTTGCTACAGTGTCACTGGCATATCCCTTATGGTGGGTTTTGAAAGGATATGGCAAGGCGTGATTGCATAAAGACATGGATTTTATATAGGCATTACATCACCTGGACATTGTCCTGCATTTAAAGAATCTCTACAGACTCAATTAAATCTACTTTATGAGATGCAAAGGGATAATCTAAGGAAGAATATATGATACACAGTCAGCTGAGTGTTGGTATGTCTTGACTTCAGAAATAATCCTATCAAACTCAGCAGATTTGCCATGTCTGTCCATGTATAGGGCTGGTGCTCTTAGGAAGCTACTAGTAAAGTATTCCTTATATTTTGTCACAGTCAAAAAGAATAATGTTCTTGTCCAGGATACTTGAGATAATTAATAACAACAGATCCTGCCATTTGAATAAAATTTTGACACTGTAATTATAGATGATCATAAAGCAAGGAGCCAGACAGCTGTCTACGTAAGGAACTTTCACTAGCTCCAGTATTGGTCACTTTTTTCCCCCAGTGCAAGAACCTGCTTTAATTCACACAAATCCACAGCACTGTGGGCATTCTTAGCAAGGAGGATTGAAGTAGATTTCCTTGTTTTCACAGACCACAGCTAGACTATGTATTTGAAGTTCTTTAATGAAGGGAGTTAACAAGGTTAGTAGAAAAAGAGAAAATGACAGCCTTTTCTGGTGAATCATCCAGAGACAGAGATTAATGCAGGTGTTCTAAATTTCTCTCTGGAAAAATTAGTTTTCTCTGTTGAATAGGTAAGAAAGCAAGGAGTGCCCTCTACAAGGCACCCTGTGCCACTGCTACTGGGTACAGTTAGGCATGGTGACTGTGGACCAAATATTCGTTTAAAAAATCACACCCTTCCTCACAAGATAAAGACAATTTTAATAGAAAACATAATCACAGATTTCATTAAAGTATTTGGGTTGGAATAGGACTCAGTAAATCTTGATTACATACACCAAAAATTTATTGCATTCKGACAAACCAAAGCAATTTCAACTTAAATATATCAAAAGGCACGGGGTGGGGAGAGGCAGTACTGATCTTCTGCAGAGCATAAGGAAGGCTAGGAATAAAAATATGTGAGAAACCAAGACAGTAGGCAATATAGACAGGGACCCATTGAAAGAATTGACCCTGGTACTAAAATATTAGGAAAAAAAAACCCTAAAAGAAAATAATCAAATTTTAAAAAATCTTGTATAATAAAATATTTGTGTRTTTTGAAGTAAAGAAAATCAATTACAGGGATGTGTTGCTAGCCCATGTAGGTTTGGTCCTGATACTTCATTCACGTAATGCACATGACTGAAAATAAATGATGCAAAGAAGCTRTACCCTGCTATTACAAAAAGGAAGTATCTTTTGATGCTGCTTTTTTTGAAGGTTTTAGTCAAAAAATTTCTGTAGGAATAATGTATATATAAGTAATCTAATCATTTTAGTGTTTATGATAGAAAGCTGTCATACAAGCAGCATTTTCAGTGTACACTTTCTTTGAAACTTAGTTATCATGATGCAAAAAATATTCAGTATTCAAAAAATAGAATGTGCATAAATCTAGGGTTTTGTATTTGTGTGAAACATTTTATGTTTCTCAGCTTAGAAAATCCCAAATTGACTCCAGATTCATTTTTCACTTTTCTCTTTTTGAAGGGAACTCTGATGTTATGCCGTAGCTAGGAAGCAGAGACACAGTCTGAAGTAATGGTGCCAATATTCAGAAGGCAGGTAATAGTTCATGTCACTGGCTTTTGCAATAATCATATTACTTGATGATCTAATGGATCAATTTCAAGTATAAAATACCAAGGACCAATAATCAAATTTTCTAGTTTTAGAACTACTGGCTTTTGATTTAAAAAAAAAAAAATAAAATTATGACCTATGTAATAAATAGGTTAGCCCTTGCCAAAAGTTTTCCTCCTTACATTCGATCAAGGAAAAAAAATAAAAGACAAACAATTTAGAATTAATGACATACAATGTCAATAAGTTGTGGATTATCGTTCATGTCATTCTCTCCATATGCCACTGCAGCCCTCTTAATTTTACTGGCGTTAAAATGGTGAAGGTGAAGGCATGGAAGGAATGATGGACAATGGTGAAGTAGTGAAGGAATGGGAGYTCTACTTGCCAACATCTACGATAATAAATGGCTTTAAGAACTGTAGGGTACTGTTCAGAGTTACTGAATAATGTCATCCCTTCCAGACATTTTACAAGTATMATAAAATAGAAACATACTTTTGATGAATTTCTGTAAATCCACAGATAAAGTAGAAATCCTGGACAAATAAGGACCAGAGGTAGGATTAATCTGAGCAGACATCTAAAATCTATATCTATGTGTGTCATTCTATGTTCTCTTTGCTGCCAGTGGAAAGGTCATGTCTCAGCATATTTTCTCAGCAAAAAAAGAAACTTTTTCTAATAAAAGGCTGCAAAATTGAAAACAAAATATATTTRTTTTTCTGCATCGGCTACAGAGGAAGTCAAAAGTGGTTATCTTAGATATGAAATCATTGTAGATGTCCAAAGAGGAATGGAATCTAAGTACCTTCAGCATGGATGAATCCAATTCTGATTTTGTATTACTTTGACTATGTACATGCACATCTTAATTTTGTTATGGCACAATTGCTGACAAAATTTCTTACTTCAAACTGCCTACCTGGTTACCATTACAAATTAAAAACTAGTATTTTCTTGAACTTTTTGGGATTTCTAAGAAAAGTGAAAATTTTAAAGAGATCTTTGACCTTAAGTTATGTTGATCTATGGGGTTAAATATGAAAATGGTTCTCATTGCTTTGACTTCAGAACTTAGAAGTTGCTGTAGGGACTTGCATTTCTGTAATATGAAGTTATCTTGACTGAGGAGATGGACAGAAAAAAGCATAGGAATAAAATGGAAGTGGCACACAATTTTAGGTTTTTTCTTATTTAGTCAGGCATGACTTAAAGTCTTTTAAACTTTCTTTTGCTACAAAACAATAAAAACCCCCTCGAATTTGCAACTTATATAAATATATATTAAAAAGAAACTAATGGTGGCTTGCTACTAGAAATAAAGATGAGAGTAGACCTTACTGTCACTGTACACACTTAACACAGTTTTTCTTCTGGAATTTTTTTTAAAGAAAATAAATCATTAACCACATTAGTGTTCAGTACTGCTCTGTCACAGGGCAGATGTTTATTTGCATGCTTCATTGCATTGTGAACAATGTGACCCATGCAATTGCCTTTCATGATGTGGAAATGCTTGCTACGTGGAAATGTAAACACATAGCATTTCCCAAAATTTTACAGTAGCATTCTGTTTCATAAGTGGTAAACTTTTTAACTTACTTTTCCTCTGTTCCATCACTGTTCCATTTTCTACACACAACTACATCTATTTCACAAAATGCAGCCTAGGATCCTATGTCTAGGTCTTAAAATTATTCCTACATCTTTGCTTACTCACAAGTGAAAAAGTTTTGATTTGTGTTGTATTTATCCTTCATTAGATCAGGTTAATATTTATATTTCTTCTTAGTAAGCATAGAGAACTACAATAACCTCACTGTAAAGCAGAGCTATAAAATATGTCAGATGAATGCTTATAGCCTAGAAGTGTCTTTTTTTCCCCCTCTGACTGGATAGGAAATATATATGAAGTAGATATGTAGATGCATATAAATGTGGATATGCAATGTCCTGGTTTTCAGTCCTTCCCTATTACTTGACAAGAGGAAGAAGCAAGCAAGGGGAAAAAAAAAAGGAAATATTAAATACATAATGGGATATACAGAAAGCCTGCTGCCCTTCTCAGTCATCTGAAATGAAGAATGAGCTCAAAACCATGAACAAGATCAGTGTTCAATTATGCTCTGAGAACACACAAAAGACAGAAGTAAGGTTTATTTCCTCACAGGTAAGATTTACCTTTACAACAAAATCTTCAGCCTATAATACTCAATCAAAATGTAAACTCCCTTGCAAAGCAAGAGCTAGGTTCTAATCTGCTAAAGCAACGCAGCATGAACCGTACTTCAAGTACAACAGTGCCACTTATTTTTCTGCAGAATATCAAAAACACTCACAAAGCCATCTCTGCAGGGAACTRCTATTTCATTTTTCTGCGAGCTGACAACGTGTATCCAGACAAGATACTCTCTTATAAGTAATGCGGGAATTTGATGAATACGTGAATACAAAAGGAGTAACAGGCTGATTTGCACATGCTCAGCTAAGTTATGAAAAGACCTACTACATGAACAATACATACTATGTGAACAATATTTGACTTATACAGGAGACCTTGTGTATTTCTGAATCAGAATGGAGCACAGATAAGGATTTTATAAGGCTGATCAGTACATTTCTAGAGTACAAAGGCTCTTGAATTTTTGTATGATATCTCCCTCTGGTAAAAATGCAAGTACTGAAGATTGTAATTAGGACAAGGACCTACAAGATGAGACAGAATGCTGAGTAAAGCATTGGATTTCCATTCCAGAGACAAAAATGAAGGCGAAATAGGTACCCAGATCTCAGACACAGGAAGTGATTTTTTTTTTTATAACATGGATGATAATAAGAAAATAGACATATTTCAAGAATGATCAACTTTCTGAGTTCACTCTGACAAAACTAGGAYTTACTAGCTGCTGGCCCTGGTAGGAAATGTGATCTTTACTTATAATTGGTTTTCAATTTCTATATTATTCAGTTCAATTATGCAATGCCTGTTACAAAAGAACATTTATAAAGATGGATTTTAAAGTTTTTTGTGTATATTTTTCATTTTCAGTGCTAAACAAATTGATGTGATACATTCTCAAAGGACATTTTGATATTTTAGGTACTAAAGCCTCCTTACGTTTCACATAAAGCACCTATGCAAGCGTTTGAGTCAAAAAAAAAAACAAAAAAAACCAACAAAAGTTTTAAATGCTAAACCTGAATCCACTTGGATAGAATTTTTAATTGATACAGCAAAAAATGCAAATCAAATCAATGATGTGAAAAGAGTTTCAAAGTCCTAGACATCTCATGTTGAAATGTTCTAAAAATAGAATTGGAAAAGGATGGTGCGGATACCCAAGACTGGACAGGAAATCAGGGCAGATGCTTTTATGAAAGTGTCAACACTTTTCCAGAGCTGAAGTTAACAAGCTTGATTTTACAGCAGAGAAGATAATCAATAAATAAACGGGGTTACAAAGGCAGTTCAGGGCAGGGAACAATGGATCTTTAGTCTAGAAAAGGGGCAGCCAAGAAAAAAAAGAAGCAAGCCTTTTCATTCAACCTAGATTTCAAAGCTGTCCTGGGTGAGACCACATGAATGACCTGCAGTATAATGTCATGAAGCGCTGGGCTCTAGCCATATAGAAATTTTTTCCCCAGCATTCTGTATGAGGATTTGATTATTATTTCTTGGGGAACACACTGAGCAATAAATAGCATGAGAATTCACCACCACTTACCTCCCCATTCAGAATCCACACAATATGTTTTAACAATTTATAGTTGCCTACTTATATATTTGGTCATTTTTTCCTACTGTGAATGATGATTTAGATTAAGAATTGCAAAAACACTATATGTTAGGAACTTTAGTCCCAAACAACTAACAATTTCATGGCCTGGATGCTTTTATTATTCAAGCAATCATACTATAAAGCGTATAAAATAATTTTTTTTTTAAAGTGTCTAAGATTCCAATTCTTTGAATCTTTTCACGTTTTTTAAAGTCCACTGACTTCAATAGAAATGTGAATCCAGTGTAATTGGGAGAAAAACTACATTTCTTGGGCCAGAACATTATGTCATATTGCGTAAGTCTACTTATTTGAATAACGGTAGAAAAAATGCAAAATGTCAGAATGACATAGTAAAATTAGAGAAGGTTTTCATTCTAAATTAGTGGCAGTCAATGATCTAAAAAGGAAAAAAGTAGAAGAGACATAAGGACATTTGAAAAATCCAGGGTCAGGTATAGCGTTGGCTATGTGGCATTATATAAAGGGATGTGGCCGCAACTGATTGTAGATGGAATCTTATGTGAAGTGGCAAAATTTTCACGTTACACTTCTATTACTGCTATTATCTTCAGATATCTTTGCACAAAGAATAAAGGTGYGGCTGTGGCATAAGTGATCCTTTCAGTTGTGCCTGCTAGTGTCATTTTATTGAGCCATTGCAGTTATATTATAGTTTGCAGTTATTATATAGTATCTTCACAGTAGCATTCTAGCAATGGTATAATAATTTCTCACGCAGTTCTAAATGAGATCAGTGTTTACACTGGACTGGCCTTAATCAAACAAATCAAACTTAATAAAAAGAACAAGAGTTTTCATGCAATACTCCAGAGCACATAATGTGACTCTTGGGGATGGTGCTGTGTAGGCCCAGGAGCTGAACTTGATGTTCCTTGAGGGTCCCTTTCAACTACACTTTTTCTGTGATTCTGTGAAGTAGAAATGTCAAACAACCCACAATTCTATCAGCCACCAGACTTTTAATAGAAAATTCAAAACTATGAGTGTTGTCAGAATCTAAATCTTCAGTATTTCAAAGTGGATCAATTGTGAATGAAAAAAAGGCAGAGCTTAAAATAGTTGTGTAATTCTTTTCTTTTATACAGCTCTATTTATTAATATATCTAATATATAGATAATAATTCTTAAACTGTAGAATTTGACTGAGTCATACCTAAATAAGGAATTATATCATAATTATGAGCTATCTTAACATTTTTTGTAATAATAACCAAAGTACTGTGTGCTGACACAATTAGAAAGAAATCTAATATATGCAGATTCATGCAAATATTTCTTTAYAACAGGTTCTCATTAATTTTGGAAGGACTTAATACATCTGCGTATCCCAGTTGTCTGAACTTCAGGACTGCTATATTTCCTTTGCTATTCTTCACTTTGCTCTTGATTGTCATATYTTTGTGAGATTTATAATATTATATGGATTTTTGGCTTTCAGTTTGTAATGAAAACATTTATTCTTGTCTAGTTGGATGTCGAGACCTGTGTGGTTTGGCAGAGGCATTGGTTTGAATAGATTTAATCAGATTTTACCAGTCAGCTTCCTTTTGTTAACAAGAAAAGGACAGACAACCAATCCGTGAAAACAAAGAAATCATATAAATTTTAAATGGAGTACACTAGAAGCAGTAACTTTCACATAATTACCATAAAAAAATAAAATTGTTTATGTAAAAGTGCTCTTAGTTCTGGTCTAAACTAATGAAAAATCATGCAGAAATCTATCATGCAAACGTATTTTCTTACAGGACCTTGTGAGGCATTTTGACATTTAAAAGATGAATCTCGTAGAGGGATGTCAGTTTTCTAAAGCAGATGTACTTCTGTCTGTAGAATGGTACCTGCTAATTAAAGACAAATTTCAGTAGAATAAGAAATATTAGTCAAGCTTTTAAAGGTTTTCATTGTAGAACACGTCCTACTGTACGTGCCTTAGATACAGTGCTGGACACGGGTGTGTACTACTACAGTTACAAGGCACCACGGGTAGGTATATATTTCTGGTGTTGGTAAGTGTTATCCTCATAAGGAGGCATTCTGTATGCAGATGTTCCTTTTTGTTACTATTATGAGCTAACAGAGAGCAGAAGCAGAAAATATAAATTAAGTTGTCTAAGAGTTAAACAAGCACATGGTTAGAAATTCGTAGGGAAAACATTCATCATCCTCTAACTCAGTCTGGGGTTTTGATTTGCATATCATAGTTTATTTGTAGTTCAGGAAATATGAGTTTCATGCTGAGGAAACTTTTAGGAAAAACTGTAATTCTGAGTAACTTGCTAGGTATTTTTTTCTCTCACATAGAGACTCCCTTAATTTTTACTTGTAGAATGATGGAGATGTCGGAATTCCAAACACAATTCTTTCCTTATATCTTGCTTTAAAACCTATTTACACAACTGGATTTAAAAAAAAAAAAGTGAAAAAAGTGTTAATATGGAGCTTCTCAAGGAGCCTTTAGGTGTGGATCCTGATTAATTCTTTTTATTCGTAAAGTTGAAAGAACTTCTTCTCATGAGGAATTCTGGTCTTTAACACGGTAAAAGATCTATTGCTGTAACATACAGCATGGGTCAGACTAATCAAAATTTATTTAAAATAAGAGTTTGTAAACACATATTACTTAGAGTATTAAAAATATTAAAAATAGATTTTAAGTGTAAATCCTTTAGTATAATACCTTATTCTGTATATGGACAATATTAACATGCACTTCATAGAGCTGCATAAATCAGTGCATGGCTCAGAAATAAAGTCTTACTTGCAGTGACACATACATAACAAAGCTGGACTTGTGGGAGGTGGCAAGTTGAGTTAACCAGTTTTAGTTCTGTTTAGATACGTCTGACAGATTGAGACCATATTTTTTATACTCAAGTTGTAAAGGTCCCTTTCACCACAAGGCTTTTGACTCTGTCCTTATCAGCATAGGGAGTTCTAAAAAAGAAGAAAACCAGAGCAGACATGTTCATAGTCTCCATTATGGCATTTTAATGGCTTTACTTTTTATTAGCGTCAACGAGGTCACTGATGCATCAGAAGATATTTTGTTGTCATGCAATTTACTGTAATGGAGAAACAGCTGAGCAACCTCTGGAAAAAGGAGTAATGAGTACGAAGAATAGAATAACCAAGTTAGTACTGCTCTTTTCTTTGTTTAATGTTTACACTGTTGCCCAATTATTCTAGACATCTGAGGTGACACCTCTTCTTGTACCTGATAATTCAGCATTTCAGAAATACCATTGATTACATTGCATGATGGCAGGTGACGTTCTAAGGGAACAGTGCTTTAAAACTGTAAGTATATTTGCCATATATAGCACTGCCACTATGATCAGGAGTACTTCTGTCACTAGCAGTTCAACAAAGTTAGGAATTTTTGTCTCTATGATATGAGTAAGGACTCAGGAATGAGTCCCTGTCCGTCTTTTGCACTTTGCAGTTCACATATGTAGAGGGAAAGGGCTTGGCTGCTGGGAAGAATCCAGCCTGTAGGGACTCCGATGGTGTTGGTGCTGATGTGCTCCACACCGCACAAATGTCGGGGGAGCAAAAAGCTGTCTGTTGGTCCCACGTGGGGTGACCTGTTCCAAGGGAGTGGCTCAAGCTTTGCTGACAATAGAGTTTGCAAAGTTCACTCCAAAAACATTTTCCCAAAGCAGAGTCTCTACCTTCAGCAAACACTGCCAGGTAAAGGAGGAAACCAGCCTGGATACCCTGACCTTTTCAAGAGACCAGCACCAGCAATTTTAGACTGACCCACAATTCTGGTTCTAGTCATGTCAAGTCTGAAAGTGACAGTAACAATTTTGGGCAACAGGTAGATAGTGGAATACAGTAGCATTTTGGGATACCCGTGACACTTGTGGTTTCAGGTGATGATTTTTTTTGTTTGTATGTTTSTTTGTTTTCCCCTAATGATTTACAAGACTATGTATTCCTAGTTTTAGTCTTATTTGCAAAATATTGCCTCAACAGAGGCAATGTATTAGATTTTTCTAACAGTTTTTTTATAATTAGAGAAAGGATTTTAATTTTAATTTAGGATATTATCAGATAGTACAGGATGAAAGAAACAGACAACTCCCTCCTCTCATAGAAATCCAGTAATACTACTTGAGTACAGCAAGAAACACAACAATTTTGTAATGACAACATTTAATATCAAACATAATACCATCAAGTCTTTCCTTTCTGTTTCTGTCACTGTCTTCAACTGGTGTTTGTTGACACTTCAATAACAAGTCCTATTACATAATCATTTGTATCGTATGCTAATACACTAATTGCTTTATAAATGCCACTTAGTATGTATTAATCTCATGAACACAGCACATTTATAAAATATGGGTAAAATCTTATGACACTACTTTAATTCTGCAGTAATCCCATCTATTAAAATGATATTAAAATCAGATTATAACTGAAAGCTGACAAAAATTGTTTTCCTCTTCCTGGGTTGGAAACATGAAGAACATTTGGTGAGTGCCTCCAGGCTTTTGACTGAGGGTTCCTCCATGCCATTAAACAAGCAACCTAACAAAGATTAAAGTCCAGCTTCTACAGTATTTCTAGTCTTGTGATCTTACATGCTTAACTCTGTAATCAGAGGATCTCAAAGGAGAATGCCAAAAGTGCTTAGTACCTTGCTTGTTCTGTAGCCATAGAATTCAAGGGCACTTGCAGAAATATACACATATTAATGTGGTTTAATGAACAAATTCCAAGCAGTGGAAGCCCGTCACCTGCCCAGGGCCTCTCCTGCCCTGGGGAGTCCCACGGACACTGGACCAGCAGCTGCTGCCCTGGCCGGAGCTGCTGAGGAAGAGGAGCCCCCAAGCCTCTCTCTCCTGAGGCAGAAAAAGCATCAGAGTTGTTCTCAGTGAGGAGGTACCATCAGCAGGGTCACAAAGCTGTATGGAAGCCTGTCCAAAGCCTTTCAGGGCTCTTGGCACAGCAGGGGCTACAAGTCCATAAGTTTGGGAGCTGCTCCATACCAGTTCCTGTCTGCTCCACTACTGTTAAGGTGCCAGGTATGGCTCTTTGTCAACATGCGTCAAGGGCTTTCCCAGTGGGGAGATGCTTGYGGCCAAGAGCTTTCCCAATGGGAAGAAGATATGACAGTGCAAGAGATATACCAACAGGAAGAAGTGGTGAGACTCCAAGAAACTTCCCAATGGGGAGCCAGGAGAAGCCGAGAGCTGTACCAATGACAGGTACATGTGAGAGTCCCAGAATTTTTCCAGAGGAGACTGGACACATAAAGAGCTGTACCAACAGGAAGACATAGTAGGAGTACAGGAGCTGTACAAGTGGGAAGAAGATGATGAGACATACCAAGAGTTGCATGAATGGGAAGGAAATGTGATAGTCCAAGAGGTGTCCCAATGGGAAGAAGGTGTGAGAGGGCAGCAGGAGTACGAATGGGAAGAAGACAAGAGATTCCAGGAGCTGTCCCTATATGTGAGAGTTCCAGAAGATTCCAAATGGGAAGATACCCAAGAGCCGTCCCAGTGGGAAGGTGGGAGGCACCAAGAACTCTCACCGTGGGAAGAAGATATGCACTTGTAAATCTCCCAGTGAGAAGACAGGAGAGAGCCAGAACTGTCCCAAGCAAGAGACAGCAGTGTGAAGGAGCTGTCCCAAGAACCAGACTACAGAGTCCAAGAGCTGCCCCGATGAGAAGAAGATCTGAGTGAGCAAAAGCTGTTCCAACAGGATGAGGGTATGAGCAGCCAGGACTTGTCCCAAAGGAGACATGATGTCAGCTACAAGATCTGGGACAGACCCTTGTGTCCAGGGAGCAATGAGGAGCCCCAGACTTGTCCCCTGGAGGGGCCAAGCTCTCTCAGCAGCATGGGCACAGAGGTGGCAGCAGAGGCAGCCCATGCCCTGCCCAGAGCCTCTCCTGACCCAAGGAGTTCCTCAGACACTGAGCTGGCAGCTGCCGCTCCAGACAGAGCTGCTGGGGTTTAGGAGCCCCAAGCATCTCACTCCAGAGGAGGAAAATGCAGCAGGTTCTTCTGTCCTCAGTGAGAAGATGACATCAGATGACACAGACCCCAACCCCTGTCCCATGCAACAGCTCAGCCAACAGCCATGCTCCACTGCACACGGACCAGAACATCACCTGTGAGATCCTGAGCAAGGTTCTGCTGGAGATCCAGGCATTGAGCCGGCAGGAGCAGTATGCCCTGGAGCAACGGATGGCTGTAGAAAAGGAATCAATAGATGCAGCCAAATGGGAAGAGAGCCCGGTCCCTGCCTTGCACAGCACCCCTAGCCCCTCGTCTGGCCATCTGGGAGCCCAGGCCCACAGCAGGCAGCCGGCTCCCCCAAGAAGTGTCCCTCACGCTTCAGGCCAGTGCTGCGGGCGCTGTGCACACTGTTCCTCTGTCCCTGCCTGGTGGCACAGCCAGAGGAGTAGCATAGTCAGGACACCAGCAGCAGGGATTGCTCCCAGAACCTCCCTCCAGTGCTGCAACACACAGTTATGCCAAAACAAATGGGAGCTGGGGTTAACAAAGAATAAGACGAAGACGAAGAAGAAGAAGAAGAAGACAAAGAAGACAAAGACGAAGACGAAGACGAAGAAGAAGAAGAAGAAGAAGAAGAAGGAGACAATGATGAAGAAGAAAAAGACAGAGAAGACGAAGATGAAGAAGGAAAAGAAGAAAAATTCAAAAATACGTAGAAGAAGAATAATAAGGATAAGAATTTAAAAATACATAGAAGAAGGTGAAGAGTAATAAGAATAAGAAGAATAATTTAAAAATACATAGAAGAAGAAGAGTAATAAGAAATTAAAAATACATAGAAGAAGAGTAGTTATAATAAGGAGACTAAGAATAAGAAGAATAATTAAAAAATACATAAATGAAGAAAAAAATTAATGAATAAGTAGAATTAACAAATCATTTATATTTATTACCTATTGTATATTTATATTACAGTATATGATATAAAACCATGAATGTACAATTTGTTGTAATTATGATATATTGTACATTCCCAGGATACTACCAAAGAAAGAACACTGTTCAAATTACTTAAGATTTTGTATCTTTTCTCATAAAATTTGTAAGGTGTAAGAATAGAGTCTACAGTTTTCATTTCTTATCTCTCAGAGGTATTGATGTATTCTCAAACTCAAGTCCCAGTGAGTCACCTGTGAGGACTGGCTGCTCAGGCACCAACACCAATGTGAGAGTTCCCAGCTGGGCTGGGGAGTCAGGGTTTTCTCTTCTCTCTAAAGGTGAACTAAAGCCACATGTTGAGCCTGGCTGATAAAGAATTGTGCTGGAAACACCTTTGCACCAGGGCTGTGCAGCCTGGACAGTGAAGCCACCACAGCCACTCTCTGATGCTGATGGTGGCCAGGAAGTCAGGCAGTGTCAGAAAGCAAGAATGTATTTGCCGTGGGAAAGGAGGAACGACTGCTCCTTCAGAGGCTCTGTGTGGCTGTAAAGATGCTGTAAAGGCTCTTTTCACCATTTTCACATTTATTTTGCACACAAAAATCCACCAGAAGGGAACTTGCAGGTGACCCTGTGGCTAAAGCCTTGCACCCTCTACTCCCCTGCTCATGCCAAGGGCCTGCTCAGCAGAAAGCAGCTGTGGACATCACTTCTGGAGTCCATACAACTAGAATCACAGAAGTATTTGAGTTGAGAGGGACCTTAAAGMTCATCTAGGTCCAGCTGATTATCTTCTGCTCTTGCTCCCACTCTCTGACAGGTATTTCCTATTTCTTTCTGTCTCTCTACCTCAAACTTCTTGTTAAATAAAATTAACTAATGAAAATTTCACATTTACATCAATGAAAGCCATTTCTGTTCTTCCAGAACAGAGTAGGGCATTAATTCTTTGAACTAATTACTGTTGGGTTTTAAAAATAATCTCAGTAAGGTAAGGTTTACCTGAAATTAAGCTTGATAAAAAGCAAGCTGATCTTGTTCATTTGTTTGTTGCTTACAGTACTATATTTTTAGCAATTTCCCCCCAGACTTTCTGATTTTTAATAATAAATCATTAAAAAATAATAAATACATAAATAAATAAATTSTCATAGTCTTTTGAGAACAATTGAATGGTGAGGAAGGCAATCAAAAGTTGTTTTCTCKTGCTAAACATTTTAAACTTTTATTATCTGCAGGTCTGTGTATCTGAAGCCATTTGAAATTAGTCAAGAGTCATATATTTTTCTTCTTTTTAATAACAAAAGATGTTTTACTCAACTACTGCGACTAAGAGTCATCCATTCTACAATCATCTGCTATAGAAACTGTTAGATCAAAGAAAGGATGGAATATTTTTCCCAGCATCCTTCACAATTTTCTATTATTTAAGTCTCTTCCTCGTATTAAGTCAACTGATCTAGTCTTCATCCTCTGATTCTCCTCTGTGCACTCCTTTCTTCTCTTACTTATTCTCCTATCTGCGTATTTTTCTTGGATATGGTAATTAACTGCAAAGTCATTGGTTCTATTTGTTCCTTTGCTGCCACTAGTATTCTGAAAACTCTTTGCAGCCTCCTTACTTAGTGGTTCAAACAATTTACCTTGAAGTATTTTWATTAACACAATTAATTAGCATTTTAAAGTTAATTGAAATATCTGTTTTGAAGGTTGTTTTATAAATCACATTAAAATGAGCAAAAGTTTCACAAATATGTTTTCTGAGTAAATGAACATCTATACCCAAATTTTCCAATCTCTCTAAAAAAAGTTAATATCATGTTTTGTTTAAAAGGTTTGGGCTTGTTTCTCCAGTACAAGAACAATGCACAAGGAAGGAAAGGAATGAATGGAGGCTTTCAGTCTTCTCGAGAATGGGAGTGTGACAGGCCACAGTGCAAGAAAACAGGAAAATCATCCAAAGGAGAATAACWGCAATCTCTCACCTGGAAATGCTAAAAAGATGTCTTGGAATGATACAGTATAACTGCAGAGCTTTAACTATCTATTTGTACTGCCTAAAACAAAACAGAAAGCTAAAGGGACAGTTTCTTCCCCACAACTGACCTTCAAAATATGCCTCTTGACCAGCCTATGTTCAAGCCGAGATTACTACCTCGGTTTGTCAGAAATCCTTTTTTGCAAGAGAGACTTTGTAACAAGTCTGGGGTTAACTAAAAGACTTACCCTTAAAAACCAGGTTCAAAGTTCTATTTTGCTGTTCTGACTTATTATAAAAGCCAGTCTTAAGTGGAAACCTCAGTAATTATGTTTTCTGYCTGGTTTTTTTTCTAATCGTTTTCAAGAATTTGGGTCTGCTAGAAAACTATAAAACTTTTGGACTGTTCAAACTAGAACCTTTTTCATCAGGCTTTCATATGGGAAAAATTTAATTTTGAAAGACACATGTTCTTTTTGCTTCCTCAGGGTGAGCAATATATTGACTCAACAGAAACTCATTCTGTATTACTGAAGAGCTCTCAGCATGAAGGTAAATATCTCAAACAAAGCGAAAACATGACTGATATCCATTTCAGATAGTCAGTAACCTTATACACTTATATAAGGCTGTAGAAGGTGTTCTGAACTTGTTTAATACCTATAGAGAACTTTTACTTTGAAAAATAGAAATGAAAGAAAAAAATTCCTTTCAAACCTTGAAATGTGTGAGGGGGTTTCCCCCAAGTCTACTTTATAGTAAGCTACTATCAAATCTATTAACCTCGGATTGGTTTTCATAATTCAGTAGTTATTTAGGAAATGTTAAAACAAAATAATGAAGGAACTGCATATCAGAACCACAATCRCAATACAGAGAATTTAGGAATTTCTGAATCTTTATCTGTTTTAGACATCAGCACACTTAAGCAGTTTTCCTACACCAAAACTCTGGAGATAAATAAGCAGCATGTAAAATAGCTTACTAAATTAGATACATTTAAATAAGAGCCAGGAAAATATTGCAAGTCTAATCAAAATGATGATGATCCTCACCACAGCTTTGTTAAATTAAAAAAAAATAAAAAAGATAAAATGTAGATCCAAYATTTTAGRTCGAGAGTTTTATGTTAAGTAAGAYRTTTTATTTTTTTCCCAACATATTCTGTTACTTTAAGATTGTTAGTTTCATAGTTTTTTTTTTTTTTTATTTCTGTGCTTTTTCATGGTAGAATTCTAGTATTGTTTCTTAGTACAGTAACTTGTATTCTCTGCATAGTCTCTTTTAAGTCCCCAGGAAAATATTTTTTCTGTACTTTTTTAGTTTTGGCTATAAATCTGCTCCCTGCTGCAAGTAGGTTCCCTTGTCATCTCAAGAACCTCTCACTTTTTCTCTATGTTGTAAGAATCTTTTATTTTGGTCACAGCAAGGTTAAGGAAATAAAAGTACAAAATAAAAATTACATGTAGGATAAAATTTAGTACTGCATGAACTAAAGGAGAAGAGTGGGTTTGTCAAGTCTACTTACTTTTCAGAAACACTCCCAAATTTGCAAGACAAAATTTTCACAAGTGCCAAAAAGTAGTGTACAGTATCAGTAAGTATTTTTTCATTCAGTCAAAAATCTCATTTTTTCCCACAATGCTGTCTTGGAAAGTGTTTTTTTCAATCTCTATTCTATTTTAGAGGTAGAAGGAGTGAGGAAGTTCTCTTTAATGCAGAACAAGAAGATAACCATGGTTCCAACACGTGATTTAGCATCACTTTTGACAGCTCATTGCCTCCCTATCCTGAGTCAATTCCCTTGTGCCTTCCTACCATCAGTATTAGAAGTATTCACTGTGCTGAAAATGCCACATATAATTAGTGATAAAAAGTATTTATTTAAAAGAAAAAAAGATTAAATAAGGTGAAATTTAGTTACACTATGTGGAGTTCACTTTGAAATAGAATGAGACAATGATCCCTTCCACACCTACCTTTCTCCCTTTTCCCAAACTTTGACAAAAAATGCTCATATAGCTCTTTTTGCTTATAGATAAAATTGTAAAACAATGTTCAGCTGTAGCGTTTTCTTTTGTTAGCAAAAAATAGTTTTCTCTTGAAGTGCAATTTCTTTTTTTCCCCAGACCTCAAGTTATTACCTCATCTGTTGAGCTATGTCCAGGGSCTTCTTTTGTAATTTTCTTGTATTATTCATGCATGAGCCTAAAGCTGAATTTTAATATTTATACACTATAGGAAGAACTTGTGTCTCAGTCTGCCAAAGATGAAGTGCAGAACACAAGATGAAGCAAGGATCAATGATGAAGGCAAAGAACAAGATGACATAGGGAACTAATTGTTATGGATTAATTCTTCTGGTGTAAAGAAATGCCTCAATACTTGATTATGGTACTCATACACGTTTCTACTGAAATTAATAGAAAAAATTCTGGAGAAGTAAATTTTATTCCAATAAGAATTTTGATGTCTAACTCTCCCAACACCATCTAACTTTAAGGCAATAAAAATTCCATCTTTCTGCTGAGGCTTAAAGTTCCCTAAACATTTAATGCTAACCTTGTCATCATGTTCAGAAGAATCTGGTTTCGGAGGGTGGGAGGAAAGTGGAAAAACACATGTCCCTCCTAAAATGAAAGTCATATTTAGGTAAACAGATACTCTGCTAAGTTCCTGGAGGGGCCCAGTCATGCTCAGAGTGAGACTAAGAAAATTCAAGTAAAATTAGATCATTATTAGTGTCTAATCGTGGTACTCTTCAGCCCATTGCTTTAACCATGAGGATACTCAGACTTTTTCACAAAAGTACTAAATTTTTCTTTGGTTTAGAACTAAACCAGCAGTAACCAAACTGAAGAGTTTTCCTTGCAAAAAGAATGTTTATTTTTAATTCCCCTGGGCCAAACTTAAATCACCATCTGATTGTAAAGGAGCATCGTATATATTTCCGGGAACAAAACAGAGAGTCGGCCTAGTAAACCGACTGTGAAAATATAAATTTGGGAATGAGGAAACTGAGTTTTGAAAACATCTGAATCTTCTTTCCTTTGCATTATTGAACCAGAAGAGACTAAGTCCACTCACARTTCTATCTTCCTTTTACAAAAACATCTGAAATGAATTTTTAATGGATTTGCAATTTGTCTTCAGGCTGAAATGCAGACACAATTAATTAACTTGAATGAAAACTTAACGTCAGCTTTCAAAATATTATAAGATTGTTCAAAAAATCCTGTGCAAAACTGTAAAGTTTCTGCGATGTATTATCAACACACTAAACTTTTAAAAYCATAGGTAACCTAACCATTTGTTCTGAGTTAGCAATACAAAATCATTTATGATTATTGCGGGTATTATGATGACAGCTCTGCACTAAGACATGATCAAAGTTCTGTATTTTGAAAAAATAACGTAAGAAATGGGATATTACTGATGCTTCTAGACCCAAATATCTCTTATAATACTATAGAATTAGATGTTTCTTCCGTAGTTGATAGACCAGACTAGCAAAAAGTATTGTGGCTTTGATTTGTGGCTGAATATATTTATCTTGACATAAATTGCAATGAACTTCTGAGATTTATTGGCAAAGATTACAGTTYATACTGGTTTGATGCAGTTTTCCCTTTTTCCATTAACTGTAAGAATATATAGATGAAGAACTGTAAGAATACATGGATGAAGAAAATGTATACTGCAAGAAAATTAGATTTCATATATTTATTGCTTTCTTTTTTTTTGCTTCTCATAATTTTTGCAGTTTGATAAGATTTATGCTCTGAATTAAAATTATATTTTATTTCCTGCACATCAAATTGGAAAAAGAAAGGAAATTTTTAGGAAAATGAGAATTATTGAAAGGGTGTGAAAGGGTGTCATGGACCCATAAGAGTTGCCTCTTCCAGTAGTTGGTGAAATACTACTGAGAGGGTCTTTTTGTTTGTTTTTTTTTTGTTTTGCAAATGGGAAAAGTGAAGAGTAAGAGAAATTAATGTTCTGTAGAAATGGAAAATCTGCCTCTGGAATGCCACTGAAGGAGGGAACTAAGAAAAGTTTGGAGAATGTACCTAAATGGAAATCTAAAGTCAGATAAAAATATTACTACCCATTCATTTCAGTCTCAGAAGTGTTTTGCCAACTGGCGATTGGATCACATTTCTAAATATTCTAAAGTCATGCACTTTTAATCYCCAGAGATGTAATAATCTATGTGTAGGCAGATCCCTCTAACYGGGATGTTTTGAAGACCATGTAGTCAGTGAGTTATGGGACAGGATTTTACAGGGTTTGTTTTCTGCTTTTGATTATCAAAAGATGCAAAGAAAAACAACGTTAGTTTATATAGGCAATTTACATGGTAGTATGGATATTTGCATTTTTTATTTATTAGATGAACAAATGTACTTAACTTGATTATTTGCTCCCCAGGTTCTGAAAAAATCTTTATTTCATGCAGTAGTAGCTGATATGACAGGATATACTCTGCCAGAAAGTGTGAGCATGGGATGATGACAAAATGTTAATTCAGCAATTGATCYTTGATGGTTGGATCAAAAATTTAAAAAAATACTAGCACAGAGTCTTGTGACTAAAATCTGGTCTAATTCCTTTGGGATAGTATTATTTTGTTTTTAACRTTCAGAATTTTGTCCAAGATTAACTACAATCTCATAATAAAAAAGAAAAATTTTGCATTACTGAATTTGAAATTTTTTCCCCTTCCTTCCATCCCCAGTATTAACAGGACTGAAGGGAAACTGAAGACACGTGATGAATAACGTATTAAAACTAATAAGTTTGCCAACGTCTTTGAATGTCTTAATGTAGTGAAATTTTCAATAGTGATTTACAATACTGGGAGTCACAAGTAATTCTTTCCATCTTTCTGAAATGATACTCTTGTGGCAGACAGTGCAAATAGCTTAGTGTATTTTGTTAAGGTCAGTGGAAAAAGTAACTGCCATAGTGTTAGTGTGGATTTCTTTCTGAGATGCCTTGTGGCACTGGTGGCTGCTGGAAGGACTTCATGCCTGCCTGTACTTCATTTCAGCTGCTAATACTGATCTGACAGTTCTTGACCTGTGGGTAATATGTGGTCCATCATCTCCTTACTTGTCTTAGTCAATTTCTACTCTCTTTTCCTCCTTTTTTTTTCACCAGTGTAGCCTTCTATCACATATCTTATTTCAATGGAAATAGAATATTGCTGTAAGTGTGGCAGATTATCTTTTCATGCATTTTACCTCTATTGTTTGAAATCCCTCTAGCCTGTCCACAAGATAAAACTGAAACTTTATTTTAAATGAGATTTTGTTGAAACATCCTGATCAGACAAAAACTTTGCAGGTTGATGTTAGTTTCTAAACTAATACCATGTAAAGGATTAAGACAAAAAAATAAATGTGGGAATAGAATATTTAATTTATTTTATCCTACAAAAATTTGGTTTGATTGAAAACTCAGTTTGGGAAAATTGTAAGGAAGCCAAAACTCTGGAAATGCCATTTCTCTATTTTGGCATACAGATACTCAGATCTTATGGAAATGCCTGTTTCAAGGCAGTAGGCATACCCTTCTGGCAGTGATGAACTCACACTGGGCAGAAGGAGCCTGAGGTTAGGGGAGCTGATAGGCTCATCTCACCAGCTTTGTATATTTGCATTTAAGCCATGCGTACCTACGTTTGCGTGACACACTCAGACAAGGTCAAATGAAAAATAGATGCTGTAGGAGCTGAGGCTTCTAATTTCTTTTAAATGCACCCTTTGATTATTATCAGTGTTGGTCAATGGCTGTTGACTAGATCTGTGTTAGTTATGGAGCTTAAGAGCTGAGTTTAAGCACCCAGAACAGATGTAGTCTCCTGTTCTCTAATGTCCAGTCTTAATGTTCAAATTACAGAATGGTTTGGGTTGAAAGGGGCATTTAACAGCCAGCTAGTCCAACCTCCTTGCCATAGGCAGGGATATTTTTCACTAGTTCAAATTGCTCGGAGCCCTATCCAACCTGACTTTGAACACTTCCAATGACAGAGCATCAGCAACTTCTCTGCGGAACCTGTTCCGGTGTCTCACCACTCTGATAGTAAACAATTTTTTTCTTACATCAAAGCAAAATCCACTCTCTTTCAGATTCAAACCATTGTCCCTGTCACTACATGCCCTGGTAGAAAGCCTTTTGTCATTTTTCCTGTGAGCCCCCTTTAAACACTGAAAGGTCACCATAAAGCCTCCCCTGAGCCTTCTCGTCTTCAGGCTGAACAACCCCAAATCTCTTAGCCGGATGTCATAGGAGAGGTTCCAGCTCTCTGATATTTTTTTGTGGTTTTTCTCTGGACCCTCTTTTACTGGTCCATGTCTCTCTTGTGCTGGGGAACCCAGAGCTATATGCAGCACTCYAGTTGAGGTCTCACAAGGGCAGAATAGAGGGGCAGAGTCATCTTCCTTGACCTACTGGACACACCGCTTTTGGTGCAGCTCAGGACACCACTGGTTTTCTGGGCTGAAAGGGCACTTTACCACCACATGATCATTTTTTTGTCCACCAGTACCCTCAAATACTGAGACAGTTGCATTCAATACATTCGTCCCCCAGCCTGATTCGACGCCAAGGATTGCTCTGACTCAAGTGCAAGGCGTTGCAGTTGRCCTGGTCGAACCTCATTGATGTTCACACAGGCACATTTCTCAAGCTTGTCATGGTTCTTCTGGATGTCTCCTCCTCCCTCCAGCAATCAGCTGCACCAGTCAGATTGGTGTCATCTGCACACTTGCAGTCCATTTCACTGTCTAAGTTACTGATAAAGACATCAGAGCAAGAACCTCCGAGGGACACCACTTGCTACTGATCTTCATTTGGACATTGAACTGTAAACTGAGACTTTGGATACAGCCAACCAGCCATTTCCTTACCCATCAATTACTAAATCCATCAAAACCTTCTCTCTCCAATTCAGCAGAAAGAACGTGTATCAAAGGCCTTACAGTAGTCCAGGTAGATGACATTCACATCCCTTCCCTTGCCCACTGATGCAGTCACTACTTAACGGAAGGCCACTAAATTGGCCAGGCAAATCTAGAACCCAGCCTTTCGCCTTTTTGTTTTGATCTGTTCTTTTTGAAAAGCTTATACACCAGGAGAAAAATATTTGACATAAAATCCTGTAATGTATTTTCCATATAACAACTAATTTTTTTTTTTATTTGGTTTTATGAGTTTGATGAAAATATGGTAAAATATATTACTTTTCAAGAAATACAAATAGAAGAACTTTCTTACCAAAATAAAGCTGTGACTTTTTTTTTTTTTACATGGATAAAGTTATTTGATTTTAAAACGTATAAAGACACAATCTTTGTGTAAATGTGAAAGAGCATGTAGGAGTTATAGACCTRTACTACTTCCAAACAGTGTAAATAGAGAAGAAGAAAATCTGCTTAATTTCCTTCTCTTCATACATGAACCGAGAAGAAATTGAATTGTAATTAATGAAAACTCATTTCTCACAAGCAATATAATTTTATATCAATCATTCATGTTATGAGGTGTATATATTAAAACCRACCAAAACTATGCAGCAAGAAACTTTATTCCGAATGTACTTATCTTTTACACTTATATGCTAATTTAAGAGTTCTGTGAACTGCTTATTGCTCAATTAGTGAACAATTATAACTTAAATGAGTTAAATGTTATTTTGTTTGCATGAAGAAATCTTTAATAATGATTAATAGAGCTTTAATCAAGTACAAGTTGAGAATCAAATATGCCACGACTGAAACAGAATGGCTTGAAATGGCTGAAACAAAATGGCTTTTCCAAAAATGCAAACGGAGTTTTCTGTTTCTAAAATGAAAAAAAAGTCATGTTATATATTAGAAGACAACATTGTGAAAGAGTGGCTTACAGTTCTGAGTATATTTTGAGCTTCATATGTGGCAAATAGCATTTTTGCTAAACAGACAGGATGGAAAGAGTGGTTTTGTTATACACAGATTGATACAAGAATAGGACTTCATTACCTAGTCTTTGCTCTAGTGTGCCCTCTATACAAAGTCAATTATAAAGATGTTACTAAATTTAATGTACATCTAGAAAAAGTAGCAGGAAATTACCAGTATTATTAATACTATAAAAATGATCTTTTTTGGGTTTTGGGTCATTGCTAAGACTAAGTACAGTGAGATAAGAACACTAAAGACTGCCTTTTTATCACTCRTCCATTTAACAGATTGGTATATTTGCAGGGTGTAAATGTGAGAGTAGGTAAGCTATTTTAGATTGCTAAAAAGCTTTCATTTTTCTTGAGACACTACAGCTGGGACTTGTGTCACCCAATTTAAATGCTGAGAAGTTAAACATCTACTTCTAACTTAGCCGTTCTACACATCTTTTGTATTCAATGGAGGGAAACAGGCACCCCACAGTACAACTTCTCTGTCCCAGTGTAGACACCTTTCTCAGAGTATGATGAAGCTCAATGCAAAGCTGTTTCTTTGACAAAATGCTTTGTTCACAGTAAGAAACAAGAATTTCTAGATGGCTGTGCTATAACCAAATCTCCTGACTAAATTACTGTTTTATCTCACATGGGTGACAATGTGTGAATGCTAAAGGCCTGGCTGCAGAGAGATTTCTCAGTTTTCTGACAGTGTCTGTGTGAAAGCCTTGCCTTCTCATGGATGCTATGGGAAAACAGTTGGGAGATTTTGTAAACTATGGTATTGTTATGATACCAAGGAGAAAATACCTGAAGTAAGTTTTGTTGGGTTCAGCCAATTCCTCTGTGGGGTGGTTGGTCAGTGAACCAATAACCTTATGTCAGTCCAGAGTGTTAAGGTATATAAGCAAATTTGTAAATTAATAAAGGGTTGGTTTCTTCTCATCCTAAACCGTCCATGCCGCTTTTTTCCTCGGTCTCTGCTTGSTAGCGACAGCAATGCAATAACAGTCTAGAGAGTTGTTTGGGCTTTACAGGGTGACAGTGCATTACACCRTATGCTAAATTCAGCAAATRCATTTTTTCTTAATGGAAGAACAGCTGCTTCTGAAGTTGATGCAGAATGAACAGAAAATAAAACCTAGCTATCTTCCTTTCTACTAGTCCGTGCAGTTGTGAACAGAGCTAGAGGAAATACAAGAAGCCTTCCTCTCCCCAACTCCTTCTAACTGTTTTTCATAGTTTCCACTACTGATTAGGCCTAGCAAAAGGATGAATGACTAAGATAATAAAGATGCTATATTTATGTTCTATGTCAAAAGAAATAATAAGAGTAGAGATCAAATTATGAGAAATAGTTCTATTTGCTAGACAGAGTATTTGCTAGATATAGTATTTGTCTTTTTTGCAAACAGTATAGTGGTTATTTCTGGTGTCCTGATTTCTCTTATTATTAAGAGCTACCAGTCAATCCTCTTCTATGTAAACATGASTTAACACGCATGAAAATGAATCTTACTTGATTTGATTTTCTGTTATTGCTATATGGTGGAAACTGTGAAAAATTTTAAATACTATTCTGTTTCCGCTCTGAAGTGCGATTGTTTCATTTGGAATTTTACACAAAAATAATAATTTTCCTTTAAAGAAAATACTGGTTTTTGKTTTTGKTTTTKTTTTTTAAATCAAGCTATCACATTCATAAAACAATTTCAATTCAATATTAATAGACAAAGTACATAGTATCTAGTTTAGTGTACCTATRTCTTATGTGACTAAAACAATTTTCATAAATAGGGTTCTACTTACATTTGTAGTGCAGTGAGATGTGTTAACTGGTAAAAAAAAAAATAAAAAAGCTTTCCTTTCAAGCAGGTGGAATAAAACAGTTCCAAATGCCTCATTGAAACTAATGAACCAAAAAAAGTAATTTGCTAGATCCAAACAGAAACTAGCCTTTGGAGAAGGAAAAAGCGTAAAGCCTTACGTACAGTGTTGGCTTTGATCTACCCTGCAGTCCATTCTCTCTCAAAGCAAAAAGACATAAGGGCAGACTGAATATGCTYAGCATATGCTGCTACTGGCAAACTTCTGTCTCTGCTAATGAAAGGGGTTAAACATCATGATATTCTGGAAAATACTGTGCACACATGTTTCATTTCAATTTTAACAAAACAAATTCGAGCACATAATTTTACTGGAATTACACCATTAAAGCTGAAAATAGTTGCCTTCACTACTCATATATAAAGGCAGAAAAGAATCACACACTGGGGTTGAATGCTCTGGGGCAAGATGAGCATGACATCTATGAACATGTTAATATGCTTACTATACCTCCATATATACACACCATGAAAACAGTAGTAACACATATTAAAAATATTGTAACCTGGCCTTCTTTGAGGGGAACAAGAAGGTGATTCTGACAGAGTAGGCTTTACAGATCACTGGAAGAATTTTAAATATCACCCTCATAGGAATGATATGGTGCAGTTATTGAAAGAAATTGTAACAAGACAGCATGAGTTACTCTGTAAGATGTATTAATTTGATGACAAATTCCAAAATAAAAATATCTTTTCAAATACATAGCTAATATCAACATAAATTATTGATTCTATCAGTTTTATTAGTAATGTTAGCAGAAAATAATGACTGGATAATGATTTTATTATGGATGACTACTGGGTTTTACATACTGGATAGATTATTCTTAGGATGATTTTTTTTTTTTCTTGAAGGATGGATAGTGCCATAATTCTTTTCTAGAAATTTTCATTAGATATTATTGAATCAAGTTTTATATCACTTTTCATCYGTGATAGAAAATACAAATGGAGTTGTTAAAAGGTAGTACAAACCACCTGCTTGCAAAGACTGGGAGTCGAATATAAAGRAGAACTGTCTAACTGAAGTTCATTTTTCAGAGGCATATAAAATTCTTTTATTTCACTTTATTCATACTTAATCACGTGGTTAAATCTATCAGAACAGATGAAATCTTAATTACAATAATTAGGAATTAAAAATTTGTATTTTTTTCCGGTAAATTCATTAAGTCTTAGTCAACACATTGCACAAGAATATGCAATAAAAAAATGTTCTTAATTGTATTAGCTATAAAGTGAGAGACATAGGACAAACCTCTCAGTTCAGTTTTGTTTCCTTGTTTTCCTTTCAATCTTRTATAGCCTTCTGTAATCATAGCAACAAAATTCACTGAAAATAATTTTCAAGATATTTTGTGAAATCGTATCAGTGATACCATCATATTGTAACTGCTAGCACTAAACTCTTCACTATAGTCATGTGGGTCCAGTGAATAACAACTTCTCTTTTATAATCCTAAACTAATTAATCTAATGCTATCTATACTTCTACTTTTTGGAGCATTTTCAATCAGATTCCAATTGTTTCCAGCTCCATGCTTTTCTTCCTCCTATGCATCACTGATAACCCCTGAATATTATGTAAGTGCAGTGCAAGCCAAAAGACTGTCAGAGCCAAAAAAAAGGCTGTGTCCTCATCCAAATTCTGATTTTGGCATACATTCCAAAATGTCAGGCTCAAGTTAGGCGAGAAGCATTACTACATCCCTTGATCCACTGTGTACACCCCTTTTGATTTAGCTCAGTAAGCAGTTAACCTTTGTTTCCAGGAAAAATGCTGACGGATGGTCAGGTTGTRTACTGGCACCCCTTGATTCTATTTTTACATAGCAGCTATCCATCCCATCAGTCCCCAGATTTTTTATACATGAGTTTTAAATGCACACACACAGGAGTTTGTATTTGTTGAATTTGACCAGGTTCCTGCAGGTCCAGCATTCCAATTTAATGAGATTTCTCTGAATAGCATTGCTGTCCTCCAGAATATCGGTAGCACTCCCACAACCTCAGTGCAATGTCACTTGCAAATCTGCTAAGGATGGTATTCTCAAGCTTATTGATGAGGAAATTAAACATTTCTGAGAACATTTCCTCACTTTCCTAAAGATCCTACTCTCTTGGGATGACTGCAGACAAAAAAATATATTAACCAGTTTTCCTACAATGAGAGTAGCAGGCCCAGACTACTTCTGCTTGATAATTTTTACCAGCACTACTGAGAGACAATTGTTGTCAAATATCCTCTGGACTATTTGGATCCTAATATGTTCCCCTTTTAGCAGGTGTCAAAGTGGTCAGTGTCCCCCATGAGAACCATTATTTGCGTCTTCCTCTCGCTGTTTCAACAAGACTTGTCCACCTACATGAGTTGATTGAGCTGTCTGTATCTGTACCCACTCTGATCCCAGCTCAAAAGCTCTCAAGGCAGTTCCACTTAATAAAAGAGTTCTTACATGTGAGCTTCTCCTTTGGGTAGAGTACAACTTGTCCTGCCTTCCATAAGGAGTTTTGAAGGACTTCGTTTAGCTCATTCCAGAAGGGAAAGCATTTGTCCCACCATATTGCTGTAATAACTATGACATCATAAGTCCATTACTAAAAACAGACTTACGGTTGCCACAAGTTCCACTTCTTTTATTTGTCCACTCTGCCTTTTTCAGTTCCTCCTCCAATCTTCAGTTTTCCAACAGTGGTTTCCTTCAATTCCTAATTACCTCCCTACTGCTCTGCTTCCTCAGGAGGGCTGGCTTGTCATCTCAGGATCCTGTTTATTTTATAAATTCTACATGTTTATGTACAGACACTTCAAATCGGCCCTCAATCATCCCACTTTCCCAAGAGGAGTGAGACAACTCCCCCATTGTACTCTGGGTGTTTCCCCATTATGTGCAACTTTGTTCCCTCATCTGTCAAAATTAGCTTCTAGAGCCTAGCACTGAAGAAAACAGGTGAAAAGATACAATAAGAAGACCATGCAGTGCAGCTGTTCCACCCTTGGGACAGAAGGAAAAAGTATTCGTGGGAAGCAAATAGAGTATRCAAGATTACTTCAGGACTAGCTTTTGTGCACTTAACATGTAATCATAAAATGCTTCAAACCTTTGCTGATACCATTCCCAGATTTTAAAACATATAGGATTTCTCCATAGGTTAGGAAAATATGYCTAAATCTTATTGACTTGTTATCAGAAGTAACCTACAAGTCTTGACCTGCATTTAAATATTTACTTCTTTCTTTAGGATTTTTAATGTTGATTTTTTTCCCCCAAACTTCCTTGTATCTCTCAGATGTACAGAAGTATCTTCTTCATAGATGACAGTTCCAAAGTTTCATTCGGAGCACACAGAGTATTTTTAATTCTGTCCTYACTTGAAAATCAACTAATCGCCATCACGCTCTTTAGGAAAGCAGAACACGAAATCTTCTCCTGCTAACTGTAACAAATAAGCAATCTTTCCTTCTAACTACATGAACTATCCTTTAAATTTGGACACTTGAGAATTTAGTTTTAGAGTGCAGTAAGTGTAAGCTGCCTAAACAATAAAGAAGGAAAGACACATTCATAGGTAGAATTACTACAGTCCCAAATTCTGAATGTCCAGGGTGATAACACTCTTAAGATGCTTAAAGTTAGATGTAATGAAGCTAGAACTCAATATTACATAATTAGCAGACCGTAAATTTGTTTTTAAAATATCAGAGTTTAACAAAAAAATAAATAAGACAGCTGAAAGCATCAACATAATGAAGAAAAAAATCCTAAATAAACAACTTAGAAGAAATCTCATTTTATTATGTGAAAAATAGTTTAGAAATACAAATTCTCACATAATAGGAAAAATTATCTGGACAAGTTTTCTATGAAGACTGAAGATGATTTTGACTGTTCTGGTGTAATGGAGTGTTACAGCGGAAGTAAATTGCATTATTCTCCTATTTTAGGACATCTTAAGAGGTCTTCATTAAGGTCAAATGATACCACTAAAGTGCTAATATTTACAGAAGAGTGTAAAGAAATCCAAGCCTCAAGGGGAAGTAAAATGTTGCAGTTTTTTTCACTGGGTAATGTTTCTATCATTAACTGGGTGTTTCATCAGTTTACAGTTATATTATTCCAGCTCTATGCTAGTAAGCCCAAACTAAACTGCTAGTATAACTCTAGTTTTGAATAAAGGTTAGTTTTCACATACTTTTATAGGTTTTCTTATTCCAAACAAATGTTATTTGTTTGTTTCAAGTTTATTGGTGTATGAAGATTACTAACTATACTCTGAGTATCTATCTGATAGATTATATTTTCCATTCATATACTGCATCAGAAAACATATATTTATTACATTCTATCCACTATTCATTTTATTTCAACACATAATATTAATTTCACTAATTATATTTTTATATTCAGTTACAAATTTGATTATTATTAAAAAATTCTAAATAAGTTGCTGTACTCAGATGAATTAATATTTTTTTTAAATTTTATATTGCTGAAATAAAATATTAGTGTAATTTTTGGTGTTTTGATTGTAAGACTAGCTCACAGACTTACCAAAAATTTTCCCCAATAAAGTTTTTACTTTATCACTGAATCACTGGGTTTCTGTTGGACTTCACGAGTGAATAAAAAAATTCAGAGGAAGAGATATCATAGTGGTCCTCTATGCTGTTTGCAGGGAATAGATCACATCTTTCACAGTATTTTTGACCTTCAATATTTTCATACAGGACATCATAAGCCTTCTGTAGAAAAACATTTTGATCATTCAGTGAAAACCTTTTCCAGAACATTTTCTCTGCTAGCCAGAACTTATTAAATAAACAAATTTATTGAAAAATTACTAATAATAAGACTTAAAATTATGTAAAATTTTGAGCCTTTAAGCACTTTCAGAATTAATTAATCCTCACTGTAACACTATTGCTTAGCTTATTTCAGTACCATTTTTACTGTTAAAGCCAGAAGTGGAGTCTAACTTTAAATCATATAAGCAGTCAACAATAAAACCTGCCTTAAAAAAAAAAAAAAAGTAGACTTTTGATCATATGCTTTTCTACAAGGAAATGTCTGAAATCTTGACTTTATTTGTTGCATTGTCATTATCGTTGAGGTGGTCCAGAGAACAGATATATTTTTCAAGGTGAAAGTAAAGACTTAACTTAAAATTTTTGCTTTTCCTTAGTGGTAGAATGTAACTTTAGCCTTCTTGGAATTTCATGAAGGCCAGAAGAAATACTATAATCCCACAGAAGTCTAGGTGGTAGATTTTTTTGACAACAAAAATACTTTACTTATCGGGTCTTTCTGGGTCACAGCAAGGTTTCCTTTGTCTTACCCCATCTCTCTCTAATAGTGCTACTGCTTCTGAAATTCATATCAAGAGGATCAGCAACAAATGGTACATGTACTCAAAATATCTGTCTGTCAAAAAGTTGAAAGGTTTTTGGTCATGGTGATTTTTTTTTAAATTTTTTTTTTTACAGCCTTCAGTATTTATCACCTGGACTTCTATTTAGTGTAAGGGTGTGTGGAAGGCAAGAGGAACTCCCTTGCAGTTATCTGACCAAGGACATTGTCAAATGGGATGGTACAAAAGAGGAGGAAGCCAAACACAGAGGGGCACAAACCCAACCAACAAACAAGAAACAAACCTGGTCAGTTACATGATTGATACAGATGGAGTGTGAGAATGTTATTTTGGTAAGATCACCTGACTGAGGACCTTGATCAAAATGAGTGACCAGGGGCAAGAGGAAGACACTAAAAAAAAAAAATACTGAGACATAGACCTACCAGACTTGTCTGGCAACAAGAGAGGTAATGAAAAGAAATAAACCTCATCCGTCCTAATAATTAATTGACTATGAAGAAACTGCAGGAACCACTTCAAAGAGAACCGTCTTGGATTTCACAACTGATAAGGATGCAGCCCTGGAGGCTCGTGATGTTGGGGGGAGTCTCTAGGATTGTATCAAATCATGAGGCAATCAGCAGAGTAAGGGGGGCCAGGGAGGAACAGAGAGGCAATCAGGCAGATAGAGGCGTAAAAGGGATCACTCATGTATGAAACAGGACTGGTCACCATGCTTGTCCAGCTGAGCCCAGCACCTGATCAGTGCAGTCTGTCCTGTCTTCTCATATCATTTTAGTAAATATCTTCTTCTCTCTCTCTGCGTAATTTCACTCCATCCTCTGTATATTCTTGGTGTGAGAAGTGAGGCTGTGGCTGTGGGTGCCCACGGCCTGAGGTGTCAGTAACTGAAGTCAGTGAGGTTTCAGCAGCAGTTACTGGAGMCAGTGGGTTCTTTAACCTCCAACCACTAAGATGAGAACAGTGAGTTTGCCCAAAGCCGGCTACTGGGGATACTGGGATGAATGAGGCAAGTAAGGGGATCAGTACCAGCAGCTGGAGCACAACCACAGGTCCCATGTGCCTGGTATCATTTGCTGGGGATGAGTCTGTATCTTTACCAAATTGAGTTTACTTTCGGTGTGCATGTGTATCTGCTAGCAAAGGTCAAGCTGGATCACCCATCAAGTATGRGTGCTCAGGTCTGGGATAATGTATCAGGACAGTATAGCATCCACACTTGTATTTGGGGGACCTGTGAGTGCGGGCTGCCTATGGGATGAGTATATGTGTGTAGCTTTGTGTGTGTTTGTGTACCCCTGTGTGTCAGTCGCTGGGACACATGATGAACCAACAGGAAAGCAACAGCCATGTCCCTCAGTCTGGGCAGAGACTCTGGGTTCCCAGACACTGAACTGAGCTCCAAGTCCTGGGCTGGAGCTGCTGGGGGACATCACTTAACACTACATGTCTGAATTGTAATGAAAGATGGAGAGCAAACTCTGCAGGTCATGACTGTAAACATGGGCTGGAGCTTTAAAAATCAGAAACATGATGCATACTTGTACTGGAGATCTACAGTTTCCCTGCAGTACTCTATTAATTTCACACTTAATAAAGCCTTTTTCAAACACACTATCTAAGCTAAAATTGTGTATAAGATGACATATCAAGGGTTTTCAAGGATCTGTAAGTAGTGATTTCTCCTACACTAATTCTTTATATTCAATAATGATCTTTTCCAAAGAAAAGAAATGTTTCCATCATGGCTAAAGTGCTACAGCTGTCTTATTCATTGTAATGAACTACTTTAAATGAAGAGACTCATTTGTACAAATAAAGAAGTATGTTTCAAGTGGCTCAGTAATTTGTAGGTTTTCATTCTGGAATTAAATATTTCCCTTCTGTTGGACATAATTTGTGTCCCTTGAGAACCCTTGCTTTCTCAYGGTAGATCATACTCCTGAGAATATTAAATCCCTTAAGATACAATAATGATACTCTTCTCATAAAATGTATTTAAGAAGCACAGAAGAGTGATGTGATAGAACATGAAAGAATAGCAATATTTCTTGTATTGCAACCAAAAGTAAAAGCTGACATTTCAGTAACRGCCCTTCTAAATTTAAGAGTCTGTGTGATACTGTTACAATTACTAAATAAAGGCTTAAATAAATTTTTGTATGTCTAAGAGGAAAAATATTTTAAAGGTAAAAACAAGGGGAAAAAAAGGATATCTGCATTTTGCTTTCCTCCTGTTCCTTTTTTAAATATTATTTTAATTTTGCTAAATTTTAATGATGYCACTTTTGATCAAAGGGTGAAATCCGATTTCTTCCAGTATCTTGTCTGTGTAGTTTGTATACCATGTTAAAAACAAAGAAATAAACAAAGAAGTCACCTACCTCCTAAAGTCCACATTCTGCTAAAGACAAATGCCCCACTCATTTTTCCTTTGGGAGAAACTAAATACAAAAAGATCTGAATGAGAAGGGCAGCTTACAGTGGTACTGAAAACTGAATTAATGATTAATGTAACAAATGCTCCTCTTATCCAAAATGCTTCAAGAACAAACAAAGCAACAGATGTGTGTCAAAAATGCCACAAAAGTGCAAAGCAGTAGTTGTAATTTTGAGTTTAATATGGCACGAGTTATGTGTTATCTCAAAATCTACTTCACCCTTCACAGATATGGGTCGATCTCTGGCTGAAAAYTGACCCTCAAGGCTCTCACTTCACAGACAAAACTACACCCAATGATTATCCAAGATGCAGAGATCATGCTGATAAAAATGTATAATGTTGCTACCCTCACATAAATATCTAGCTTGTGTGTTCTGAGAGCTACTGTTACTGGTATTACAGAGTTTAGCAAAGAACTGATAAACAGTATCAGTGTGTGAAGTGAATATTATCAGAAGCAGTCAGTGGAAACGTGAAAAAAACCCCAAAACCAAAAACACCTGAAAAAGTGCATTCACTCATTTCGTTTGGCAGCCTAAGGAATAGGATCTTGCACTTGTTTATTATTGATTCAATATCTCTTTTGACTTAATCTTTTAAAATTTAAGCACAGTCCTATTATAGTATTATGTCTCTGTGAAGAAGATTGAGAAGTCATAAAAAGGTGGAATTGGAAGAGGAAAGGAACCAGAGAAAATRTGGCATTGCTTCTTGAAGAGATGTGAAGTTGACTTCCTTCTTTACTGTTGATGAGCAGATATTTGACCCTCTAAAAAGACCAACCTGGTTGTCATGGTTTTGYATGCCCGTTGGAAGCCTCGGGAAAGAGGCCAGGGCAGGCTGACCATGGAGAGTGAACTACCCTTTACATTCTGGCAGCAATCACTCCAACTAAGCTTTAAGTTGGGAGGAAAAACTGAAGAAATCTAGTACTCCTCAGTGATATATGCCATGGGAATAAAAGACTTCGGTACCAAGCTTCACAAAAATGTCACAGATGAATTAATATAAAATCTTTTATTTCATGTATAAGATATGTAACCCTAACTAATTGCRGAAATTTTTTTGTGTGTCTTTATTACGGTGGAAGGAAATAGCTTCTATATAATGTAAAAGATATATATTTTTTTTAAATTTCTATGTCTTTACATATACAAAAAATAAATGGATATGGCTGATTCAATTTTTATAGAACTTCTGGGAAATAGCTATTCTGTCACAAAATCATGTACTTTCCATTAAGAGCATCCTAATAAATTCTATCTGCAATTATTTTCAGTGTTATTATAATAAAATTAACTTTGTTCATATTTGTAAACTGCCTTCAGTGATCTTTTTCATGACATTAGTCTGAACTTGGRTAAATTTGACGACTTGATCAGTCAATATGTTTCCAAAGCTATGATGAGTTTCTAAGTAATTATATAGCAATAATATATTTTACATTCTTTTCAGCTGTGATGCCTTTAGATGCTAAATATGTTTAGGGACATATTCATGAAATGTTTAGCTCTAAAGAGTAGTGTGAATGGTGTCAAGATGAAACACAGATATTACATAATTATATTCCAATGCTGTATTTTATGGTATTTAGTTTTTCACAATTTATAAAATTGTTTTGAAGTTAATAACACTGGGTAAAGAAAGACAGAAAAGTTTAGCAACTATGACTAAAATACTAAAGAGTGTCCAATACTTGGATGTTAACATAAGTGTAATTAAAAAAGAGAATATGATGGAGACTTAAATTTACGAAGAGGTATACTTTTTTCTGTGGATGAAATTTGTAAACTTATTTTTAAAACTTGAATGTGAATTAGTATTGTAGCTGCAATTCTCCTCAATTTAATTATAAAATTTGTCAAGGTGCTTTTCTATGTCTCAGAAAATACTCATGAGTAACAAAGGCTTTCGAACTCTGAACTTCATTACCCATAGTATCATCAAAACCAGTTATGTTTTACCATCAGAATGTAACTTCAATTACTTTCTTGTTTTATTCTTATTCTTTGTCACATAATACACATGAGTTTTAATGCTGTGCTTAAAGAAATTGTTGCAAAAAGGTTAAAACAAAAGTTTAAAATATAAATTACACCGGTGTGTTAAAAACATTTTTTATATTTATTATGAGAAATTCTTTAATTAAAAGCCAGATTTAAATTTTAATTAAAAGCCTTATTTAATTTAAGGCCAGATTTACTCCTTCCTGAAATATCTCTTGTCATAGAATAGAGAAGGTTGCATTATTGCACGCTAGCCATTTGTTTTGTTTACTGTTAAATCTGTATGCCCTTGATTCCAGAGAACACAACCACTGTTTGAAGCTAGAATTAGTAATTTACTCCCAAGCTTTTGTATCATGTTCTGCTCTATTAATTAAGCAAGACAAGGAATTTATATCTGAGGTGGTAATGATATATAATAATAGGCAAATAATTAGAATATTCTGAAAGAATGCCAGAGAAGGAAATAAATATTTATTAACTGGTCTAATTTGCCTTGATCCTCTACTTAAAACTAGAATGTTTTCAAGTTTCAGAAACTTAAACTTCTTTCTAAAAAAAACCACCCAAACTAATCAGGGGTCAAGAAAATACAGAATAACAGAATCACAGAATGGCTGAGCTTGGGAGGAAGCTTTGAAGGTCATCTGGTCCAACCTTCCTGTTCAAGTACAGCCACCTAGAACAGGTTACCCAGGGCCGTGTCCAGACAACTGTTGAATATCACAGAAAGAAGGCTCCACAGACTTCCTGGGCAGCTTGTGCCAGTGCTTAGTCAGAAGTGCTTTCTGATGTTCAGAAGGAGCCTCTTGTGTTTCATTTTGTTCCCATTGCTTCTGGTCCTGTCACTGGCCACCACTGCCAGTAAATTACACTGAACAGTCCCAGATCTCTCAGCCTTTCCTCATGTGTGACATTTCCCGATTCTTAATTAGGTATGTGGACTCACCATTATGTCCATATCTCCTTTGTATTGGAGAGTCCTGAACTGGACAAAAGAATCCAAGTGTCCACTCACCGCTGCTGAGTAAAGTGGTAAAGGATCAAGTCTCTCCGTGCTGGCAATGCTCCTAATGCAGCACAGGATAGCAWTGGCCTTCTTTGCAGCAGGAGCACGTTGCTGGCTCACGGTCAGCTKGGTGTCTAGCAGGAGCCCCAGATCCTTTTCTGCAAAGCTGCTTTCCAGCTGCTCATYCCCCAACATATAATGATGCCTGCCATTATTCCCCTACAAGTGAAGAACTTTGCACTTCCCCTTGTTGAACTGCACAACATTCCTTTCAGCCCTTTTCTCCAGACTGTCAGTGAACCTTCCAGAGGCACAAGCCTCAGACTTATCATTTGCTCCTCCAGGTTTGCTGTCATTTGCAAACTCTGTCCTATCSCCTGGGTCATTAATCAAGATGTTAAACACAACTGGACCCAATACTGACCCCTGGATTACACTGGTAGCCTCCAACTAGACCTCTGGTCCCTTCTGTTCAGACAGTTTTCAATCCAGCACACTGTCCAGCCTGTACTTCAACAGCTTCTCTGATGGGATCTTATGGGGGATGGTTAAAAGCCTTGGTGAAGTTARATAGACAGTAACCACTCTTCCCTACCGTGCCAGTTGTTTCAGCATATCACGCTTATCAAGCATGGCTTCCCTTTTTTGTCCTTTACAATTAAACTGATAACAATGTCATGAAACACTGACAGCATATACCAATGTCATATCAATATTTTATACGGTATTCTGACACAATGATCATTCTTTCTGTTTACCTGTTTATCCATCTGCACATCTAACATCATATCTTACCTATATTACAGCTATGCAGATTTCTTGACCCCTCTTGTTTGGACCAACTTGGAATATTTTCAACAACTGCTTGTGTAATCCATTTCTCAAAAAATAGCAAACATATTTTCAATATTTAAGTTTATTTTTGCATCCCTTTCACTTATACCCACTGCAGAAAATCCTTTCAATCATGTAATTAGATTGCTGGCTGCTAGCTCTCAAAAATGGCCTTTTTTCTTCAAATCATTTACTGTAACTCAAGATATTACATTAAGATAGGTACTTGCGTGCAGCTCAGAAGTAGCAACATGGACCCCTGTGAGGAATAAAGATTCCATCCTGCTGATACACCCACGTGTTTCAGTAATTCCAAGCAATATTTATTCTCTAATGCGCCTATCTTACACAGCAATGCTTTTTGTGTGTGTGTCTATGAGAAGTCTTTTGATTAGAGCCTCTCCCTTTTACCTGTTTTACAACCTAGCTCTGTTTCCTGTAAATACAGATATCCACAGGTAAGATATTGATAATATATAGGATTTCTTCAGTTATTTGGCATTTGCAATCTTCTCTTCCCAATTTTCAGGTTTATTTTTAATTCACCTTCTTCCTGTGAGTCTGATGACTGCTAACCCAGTTCATTGGGATATCACCCAGTTTTACCTTTACTTATTTCACCTTGAAAAATGTCTCATCTGCTTTTGTCTTTCAGCCTGGCAAATCCAATCTGCTTCTTGTTTGTTTCAAAACCTTTAGAAGGCTCATTGCTTATTTTAATCAGATCTTTTCTACAGCCCAGTTTTGGCAAAGTGAGAACATACTTTCCATAATTTCATGTTTGACTTAATTTCCTCAGATGCTGCTAAAAATTATTCTCTCTCTCAAATTCTTGATATTATAAAGTAACAGTTTTCAGATTTTCCATTCTAACTATCAACTTCATCAGGACAGGTTCGTAAATAGTGTGTCTTCACTTCACTTTGTGTATTTAAACAAGTCTGATCTATAAATACAGATATTTTTGAAAACTGCTCTTTTGCTCATTGCTCTTTTTAGCACTTCTCCTTCCTATTACAGAAAGACAAAAATTCATTCTGGAAATTGCAGTGACATTTCCAGAAGACTATGTGCATAGTTTTATCTCCTTGCTTTCACTCAGTACCCTTGTCTGTTTTTGTGTTTTTAGATGTCGTCCTCAGTTTCTTTCTGCCCTCCTAATGATATCTGACATTTATATGATAACTTTTGAGAATCTGAAAAACTACAAAAACTACCACTGAACTAAAAAGACATGTAGCAAACAGTGTCTATACAGTATTTCTGTCAGAGAAATGGCAAGGAGTGACTAATAACTATTCTGTGTAAAAACACTCAAGGGCCTACTTCATGAATAAGCTATGTTAACATCAACTTAGTAATTAAAATTGTTTCACAGGATAGGCAGTTTCATATTTGAGCCTCAGAGAATATGAAGATACTTCACCAAAATGCACTGACTCCTAAGATAGATTACGGGTGGTTCTTCCTCGCTAAGGTTTTCCCTTCCAGCTGGATCAGACATAACATCTGTATCTACAAAAAATCAGCCACTTATCATTCTTTTTGTTCCTTCCTTCTCTCTCTCTCTGGAATTTTATTCTCTTTCTCTTCCTCTTAAGGCTATCCTACTTCTGTTTCTCACTCTCTACCCTACCGTCAAGTGAAAATAAGAAAAACACAAAAAATATTCTTCAGAAGTTCAAATTTTCATATATATTGTTCCAGGTGATATAACAACTTAAATATCAAGACTTGTCACTTTTGTTTTGTTTTACATAGGAACATATATTTTAAATCCTTTTTTAATTATTTCCCCATGGTAAATATTAAGAAAAAGGAGTTATCTGACAATAGTCAGTAAAATACAATTTTTAATTCTTAGACCATTAGTGGAAATGCAACAGCTCAGCTCCTGAGAGAAGAAGGAAACAAAGAAGTAAGCATATTTTTTGTCAAAATAAAAAAYGCCTAATTTCCCCCTTTCTGTGTCACAGTTTGAGGAATACAGAAAAGGACAGTGTTGTTTTCTTATGAATTTGTTGTAAACTATCAGMTGGAACGATCTGTCTTTATAAATCATGTAAGTAGGGTACATCAGTGGTGCAGAACAACTCTATTTTCAAAATAAAACATTCCAGAAATAACAAAGAAATAAAAACAAGAGCAAAAAATAGTTCAAAAACAGGATTTAAAGCCACAAATGTGGAAATGTGGAATGCAGTGTTAAGCTTTAGAGGAACATAGGTTTTCAAGACCTTCTAATGCTCTAACTATATGAACAGAAAGGGACAGTGTACTGAAAGAGAATGTGATCAGTCAATGGCAAGAGATACTGAGGATCTGAGTACAAGCTCTGCTATTATCATGCAAGTTTTCAAAACAAAGAAGGAACTGAAAGAATATAAACCACAAAACAGATTCCTCCACCTTTGCATTTGATCTTGCTTTTTCTGCCACATTACTTGATACAGAATTTCACCTCCTAAATCTCCAAAGAGCTGCTCCTGTGTGTAGCAGTTGAACAACAGTAGGCAGTGAGAGTGATGGTAACTCACACAATGATCAGTTGGTGGCTGGGCAGTTTAGATGTTCACACGGTTAATTTTGAGTGACTGCCCCCTTAAAAGTTAATCACCAGCTGAAAATTCAAGTTCTCATTTATTCATCCTTGCAAGGTAGTTRTGGATGTTAGTAACCAATGACAGGCCTTGTCATTTTCAAAGTAAAACAGGGCTGTGGGAATTCGGAAGGTATGATGTCTGGAGTTAGACTAGCCACAGCAGAACATTAGGAGAAATAACACATCTTGATTGGAATGGATGAAGAAAGTGGAATGGCTCTGTAAAGAGAGTGGTGTATTCTAGTGAGGTACCTAGGAAAATAAGGGTTTGATGAGAGGACTATGGGTTTGAAAGTCTAAGGAACAGGGAAGAAAGAGGTAGTGTATAGTAAAAGTAAAAGAATAGATATAGGAAAAGAGAGGAGATGGACAGAGAAAGTATGTGGCTTGCTGTTCCTAGATTACAATTTTTAGCAACACGCAATTGTTTGTGCTTGTCATAATCAGAAGAATAGCTATCCTGAATTACCATACCTCCCAAAAACCTTGAAGAAACAATTATCCTAAGACCCAAGTGTATCAACTAACTTGTCATGCATGTAGGTGTTTCCTAAATTCTTTGGGAATCAAGTATGTGTAATTCGACTTAAATATAAAATAAATAATGTGGTTGAATTCTGCAATTGTGTATCTTGAGGTAAGAATGAAAGAAATTATTTTAGTTTGGTGGGTTTTTTTTTTCAAGAGCTTAGAATGAAAGGCATTTTTTACTTCTTTGGAGGCTAGAATACTTACCAGTACAAAGGATTGCAGTATAATAAAGGACATTCCATCAAGGAGTTTTGCTTTTTATGATGAAATCCATCCATTTCTAGTCACCATTTTTTCTGTTAGGGTATGCTATACTAAATGTTCTCTGTATATAAACAACGCTTTCCTTGCRAAAGAGAAAAAGTGAAGTTACTACTGGTATTTCTAAGAAAAATTGTGGGTCAGGAAAGGCTCCATCTTCCACCTTCAGTGTTTAGCTAACAAATAAYACTCATTTTCAACTAAGAGTTACTCATTATTCAAGAGTTTTCAAAGTCAAACTATTCTTTTCAAAGCCAYCAAACTGCAAAGTAAAAATTTCAATTATAGTTACTTATTGGTCAATTTTTTATCTTAATTAGTGTACTTGCATAAATTTTCACAAGCACAATGATGACTTTAAGTACTGTTTTGTTCTGAACTTATTAAGAAGGTTTGCACTGCAAAATGTTTCATAATGACTAGTTTTGTAACCTTTTTATTATTTTTTACACTATGGGAAAAAAAAGATTTTGTGACCAGAACTCAAGCCATATGAAATACAAATAGGTAAAACTACTTGAGTTTAACAGTGCACATTGCTTTGGTATGCATAGCTATTGAAGCACCATCTCAGAATAGTATTACTTTTTATTCCTTTAGAAATTCTTTGATTCTTGGCCAGAAAAATATTTTAGGCTTATTTCACTTTTTTTTTGTCTGATTCCCTTCTTTTTTTCCCCAAGGGTGCCTGTAACTTAACTTTTCTGCTTCACATAGAGATAGTACAAATTGTAGTTGTATCTTTTATTGTTTGATCTTATCAGGTCATTGTTTGTTCTTAATAAACTGAACATTCTGATATCATCTTTGCTAGGAGAAAATTAAAATAAGGATAAAGTTCTTTATATTGGCCTTGATTTTAATACATAAAAACCCCAAATAGATAGCAAGAAAAAAAAAACATGAAATGCTATATTTACAGAAAAAGTGTATCTAAAAATCAATACATTTCTTCATCTTGCTACAGTCAAAACTGCATTTCACAGCATCTACTTGACCTTAGAAATTGAAATAATCTTAGATTATAGCTAATTCATTTGTTTTGTCTAGGATATTGGCAAACTTAACAAATGAGATAGCCTGATAATTACTGCTGGAGCTGGGATTTATATTTGACTTCTCAGTCATTGATCATTGCTTCAAAGAATGATTCATGGACTCGGGCTGTAGAATGTAATTCCTCAGGGGAAAGTTCTAGACTGGGACAGAGTTCACTGAACAATCCAATGTATCTTAAAGTGTTTGTCAAGCAGGAGAAACTTTAGCTTTTCAAGTCCTTGATCTTCAGGTTCCTGACACTGCCAAACCTGATCACATATTCCTGTGAGTGTTAATATTGTAAATAACAGGGCTTTCTTTAGCCCTTTTTTTTCTGTTTTGTTGTGAGGAGAAAAGAAGGAAATTGCTTATTTCCCACATTTGTTATCACAGTTTAAAAATCTATTACAGTTCAAAATTTATTAACTTTTGGATAACTCTTTTAGGAATCTATTCTTTTTACTCCGGAAGTATGGCTGGCATTAAAAGAYTATCCTAGCATTAAAAAATCTCATAAAAGAGACACAAGCAGAGGTCCCTTGCTTACAGTAATTGAAAAAGCAGCTCACTTTGGCAGAAACAAGGTCCTCACCATTATCAAGCCACTGATAGCATGATTAAGTTTGTATTACTTTCCATACTAGTACCAGCATAAGAATGTTATTAGTAGGTAAAGATAATAMTTTACTTCAGTTATCAGATGTATGAAAAATGAGAGTGCTGGTGTACTAGTTTGAAAACAAACCAGTGGGAGATGGCAAGTCAGAATAATAATTTAATAGGAAAACTAAAATAAATGCAATAATACAAGAACACTGACAGAGTCAGGATACAGCCTGACACCCTGTTAGTCAGGGTGGTGGTAGCAGTCCAGATGAAGTGGTTCTGTTGAAGTGGTGATCCTGTAGGAGGGTCTGGTCTTCAACTGAAGGTCCAGTGGTGGTTATGTAGCTCTTGTCCTCTGGGAATCCAGTAGGTAAGGGCTGACTCTTGTGTTCCAAACCTCAGGTTATATCCCGGTAGGAATTCTTGGTTCCTCCCCCTGGGTGGAGCTTCTCACGATGGAATGATGTAATTTTATGAGTCATGCAGTGAGGTTTGATAGCCCATTAACAGAAGATATTCCTCTGGAGGGAGTTGTCATGGAAGAGCTAAAGAACATTGTCCCACCTGGTTTTAATGGATGGTGATAGAATACATACTTTTGGTTACATCTTACATTGTAAACTAAGACAGCTGGAATGTATTAAGAATGTATTATTAAGATAAGCATAAATCAAATAAATGATAGATTTTATGACATGGCAAAATTCATGACAAAAAGTTTTGAGTTGCAGCAAAGGTGAAACAAGTACCTCCAAAATAAGTAAGATTCAGAATCTGAATGCTGATGAAAACAGAAGTATTAAGTCTTTGGTAAACAAATAGACCAATGATAAAAGAAAATGACAAAACAGCATAATGAAAAGGTAATTAGYGCTGGTAACATTTCAAGTAAAATCAGGAGCTGAATTCTTCTCTCTGACGAAGAGTGACAGGACCTGAAGAAATGGCATGAAGCTGTGTCAGGGGAGGTTTAGGTTGGATATTAGGAAAAGGTTGCTCACCCGGAGGGTGGCCGGGCACTACAAGAAGCTCCCCAGAGAACTGATCAAAGCACCAAGGCTGAAGTAAATTCAGTTACTTTATTGTATTAACTATCTACTTAGTGAAATAATAGATTTTAAAAAAATTGATAGCTTAGATATTCTGCTTGCTGATCAAAATGGATAATACAATCCATTGATGACAGCCACTCAGGCTATTCAAACATATGAGACCAAACACATATTAACACAGCTGCCATCACTATTTGGTATTAGTACAAAACAAAAAAAACAGAGAAAAAAATCACATTGCTTCAAAGCACGTGAAATACTACAGCTTGTACCTGAATTGCAAGTCTTACCTTTACCGAAAGGTGTTGGCAACTTCCCTGACCTTTATATCTGGTATTTTTGGCTACCTAGGTGTTCAATATTAATCAAAGGGTAGAGAAAACAAGCTAGTGTCATATCTATTTTGGGGCACTCACTTCGAAATTAGAAAAAGGACAATCAAAATCTCTGAAGATTAATAGGGTTTGAAGAAATTTTTTCTTCAAAATGGGCTGCAAAATACTTTCTAGACTATAAGCATCACTTCAAACTATAAATGTAAATGGAGCCCTGCTATGACTGTCAGTGGTGAAAATTTTAGCCTCTTACAATGATTCACATAGAAATACTGATGTTCTCATTTTTACAATCCTTTTCATATTGAAGTTTATGGTTTGGACTGAAATAAAATCAGAACATCACAGAACATAAAAATGTTGCTAACTTATATATATATATATTTAAAATAATCAAACAAATGCTGACAACAGTTAAAAAACAGTATTGATTATTTGCAGACGTTTCATTGCCCAAGAAAAGTTTTCCATGTGACGCTGATCAAATAAAATAAAATGCAACAAAAGTACTTTTCTTGTAATAGTTTTCGTGACAGTTATTTATCTACTTTTTCTTCGTGGATTTTGTTTTCAAAATTAACATCTTATGTTAATAGTTGCTGAAAAAAAAGAGTTTTGGGTTTTTTAAGGATTGTGCTGGTGAATTACCATCTTGCTGGGAATCTTGTAAGTTGTAGTAAATCATATGATGCTCTAAGACCTGATATGGTACATTTACACTCTGTTATAGTCCTTTCTTTTGAATTCAGTCTGGTAAATTTGTGCTGAAATTCAATAGTGTTCCTGAGATCACCATMCTAATTCACTCAGAAGGTTGTTTAATTACAAATTCCACAAGGCAGGAGACAATAATTTTTAGTACTACTTATCTTTCAAGGAGATAAAATTTTCTTTTGACTTATAACCTTTCCAAATTTTCTCATTTCGTTACCTAAAGTCTGCATTTTACTCATAAACGTAAAGCTGAAATGTCAGCTGGTCTTGAAGTAACCGTATTCAACTATTTGTTTCTATTCTCATGTCCTGAAAAATATATCGTGACTAAAAATGGGACATATTTGGTATATATTTCATATGTGACAATCCTTACTGGCAAAAGAAATATAACAAAAAAAATTATAGAGGAAGAAGCATAAGCACATAAATTGTTTTAATGATCCAGAGTATTGGTGGAGCAATAGGTAGGATGCAGCTGTTTTCTAAAATAAATCTAATTAAGTGAAACCTACTGCTTTCTTTTGGATCAGTGGATCAACTGAAAATACCATTTTCATAGTCAGAAAAGTTATCATGCATTTATCTATGCAAGCACTGTAGCATGTATCTCTGAGTGTGTAGACCTATCTATCTCTCACCACTGCTGGTGGTCTGATGAAGCCGGTGAGGGGAGAAAAATTCTAGGGGGCAGAATTTGGTAAATTGCTATTTTTTGTTCTGTCTGTATGAACTTTGGGTACAACAAATAGGGATTTAATAAAGGTAAGACAAGAATATTGGTATTTCATTAGACTTAGACTACTACAACTGTTAGGAAAATGTGTCAGAATAAGAAGAGTACTTTACATCCTATTGAACTGATAATGGAAAAAAGGGGAAGAAAAAAAAAGCACAACAACTCAAACCAAACCCTCAAACTTGAGATATTTCACTAACATGAAAAAGAATAAATTATTTGCTCAGAGCAGCTAACGTTTTCAAATGCAGCTGAAGTCCATGTTAATGGATTTTGGAATGAGACCAACCTCTTAGAGTCTGGGTTAAAGGTTTGAAGGCTTGTCAATGGTTTCTTTATGGAAATATACAGGATTAAAACTCAAAAAATTTCTTTGTTCTGCAAAGTTTTTACTCAGAATCACACTATATTTGAATTATAACTTCCAGACCCTGGGTTGATATAATTTACAGCAGGGGATTGACTATTTACAACCAATCATATATAACAAACTATTAAAATATACACAAGAACTAGAAGAAATATTCTAAGAAATTGACAGCATTTATATTAATGAAGAAACAAATGTTGAGTACTTACATGCTTTTTAAGCAAAATTCAAATTAATTTCCCAGAATTTTTAGTAGATTTTTTTTCTGAAAACATCAATGATATTGCATATATTTGTCCTTTAATATTGATAATAAATCATTTGATAAGTGTCCTCAAAGGAAAGTACAGACATATTTTTTACACAGAAAATTTAGTCATGTTATAATGTCCTTTATGTTGTTTCCATTATTGTAAAGGTAGATAATAAGAACTATATTTTACCTCTAAGTTGTACTATTTCCCTTCTGGCCCACAGTGTGAAATAGACTGTGCAATGATGCTTCCAGACTGACTTCTATTATAATGATTGCTAGATCCATTAAGTTAGGATAAGAAGGATTCCCTTTGAGCTAATCATTTAAGTCATTACAAAATGCTGTGTAGAGAACAGACCTACAGGGGGATGAGCTGGTCAAGCTACTAAGCCATCTTTCTATTACCTTCACTGAAACATCAGACAACAATTATTTAACTGTTTGTTACAAGATTACTTGTCCTTGTACTAATATTTCTAGAGTGGAATTTGCATGTCCATGTGCACATATGCACACAAATATGTGTGTGTGTGTGTGTATGTATGTATACATATATTTTCACATAACACATATATATGGAAACAGAACTCCTTGAATTCAGGGAAAACAATGACCATCAAATTCACTAATGATGGATAATCATGCTTTTTATGATGGATAATATAACATGATTTTCATATGAAAAATGCCATGATAAATCTAAGGAATTATGACACTATGAACTACTTATATATTCAGCAAAATAATGTTGTATTTCCTGTTGAGAGTCACAGTAATGGGGTATGAGATGAGACATTTCATCTAACTATGCCCATGTTATATATCAGTACATTTCACACATTCTGRGGCTGCTATCCTTGTGGTTTAGATRCAGCATATGCCCGTAATCATGGATGTATACRTCTATGGTCCAGTTAGAGAGTCATCATAAAGCCACATAAATGAGATTCTGGTAACTCACTTTTCACCAGAAGCACTCTTTTATTTTTATGGTTCACATGTCTGGAATCATGGTAGCACACAGGCCAAATTCAATAGATAATCACAATTTTCATGTTGTTTTCTTTTTATAGTAGCCTAATCTTCAAGTTTTCACAGACATTTCAGTCCACATTCCAAGCCTTCAAAACAACAAACAAAATCCAAAACTCTATTAAAAAATATACCACTGGAATTAACTTGATTTTTTGCTGAAACTATTTTCCAATGTTTTGAATGACACATATCTGCAATGTCAGGATGCTTTCCAGCCAAGTAATAATGCTGCTATTTATATGTATGTGTATTTAATTATTGTTACTGATTTTCATCCTTGTAAAAATAAAACCTCCAAACTAACAAACGAAATGAAGTTTAGATTGTCCTTAACTGAGAAGACGCTGGATACATTTCAGTTTAATAATTGCAAATTCTTTTTATGCTTATAAACTCAGCTTTTCCACTGAAATCTTCATTAAGACAATAAAACTAGGGATGTTGGTTTGAAGTTTTCTCTTAACAACATCTCAGAGCCACTGAAATCAGTGGTGAAGCTCTTGATAACTTTAATAGTGCTTCAATGGATTTTTCAGCTTTAAGCTTTTACCCTTTCTTTTCCCATCAYGTAACGACTTTTGCAATGCTAGGAAAATTCTGTCTTTTTATCTTTTTTTTTAACCTGATCAGACAAAACCATCCACTGTCTGGACCTGTGGGTGTATAGAGGTGAAGTATAATCTTGACTGAAGTTTTGGAAGATTTCAGACAGTTGGTAGATCTGGTACATAGAGGAAAAAAAATGCTTGTAGTGATAAATATTTGAGCTTTCTCAAAATATGTTTTTTTAATTTTCTTGTATATCAACAAGCTATCACTGCATTAGTGTATTTTTTATTGATTCTAGTACATCACTTTCTAAATGTTTCACTGATTCTGCAGATTGCAGAATGCAATATATTTTCATCTAGACAGTTAGTATTAGAGTCTTCTTTTTGTTTTCAAATGAAAATGGAATTGTTTCCAGAATTATTGTTTTTCTCTTTCCTTTCTGGCAAAATAACCTGAAAAATACTGACATAAAATGTAAAGTTTGTAGATACATCACAGTATGAGAGATGTCCTATAGCAAGTCAGAACTTCTCTCATATGTGAAGGTCAGAGTTGGATCAGTTCTGCCTAACACATAACTCTCATTTTCACCTACATTTTTGCTTTACTACATTGGCCCTCCTAACTTTCCCTAGTGGAAATAGATCCTAGTGGAATGTGGTTAGGATCCTTGAGTATCCTTTGGGGTACTGGCTGTCCTGTGTCAAGCCTAAGCAGAGATCATAGAATTATAGAATCATTTATGTTGGAAAAGACTTTTAAGACTATCGAGTAGAAACACCACTAAATTATATCCCCAAATGCCATATCCCACTTCCCTGGGCAGCCTTTTCCAATGCCTGACCACCGTTTCTGTGAAGAAATTTTTCCTAATATTTAATCCAAACCTTCTCCTGGAGTAAGCTGAGGCTATTTCCTTAGGATGCCACTGGCTGCCTTGGCCATCTGCTAAAACTCTTTGCTACAGGTTGCAGCTATCATTTAATCCTGGTGATATGAACAGTTGGCAGAGAACACTGACAAACGGCTGGTTTCAAACTGGCAAGAACTTGTGAAGATTTGGTGGTTCTTTTGTAAGTGTAAAGTGGTCATTTCCTTTGAAGGGTTAAAGGCAGAGAGCTTGAAGAGATTTCATTTCACCTGGCTTAGATGTCCCTCATGCAGGCATCTGCTTCTTAGCTGGTTGCCCTACCCATCAAGTACAGTCGAAGGAAGAAAGTAGTTAATCACACTGAAAGTAGGATTCATCTGATTCACTTTATGTCTCTTTCTGCTTCCTGATAAAATGATTTATGCTATAAAACTACCCTTCCCTCCTCCCAGAGGTTGAGATGTCAGTGATCCAAGGCCAAGTTTTGATAGAGAAAGTCTGCAGAGTAGAGCCATGCAAGATAAGAAATATAAAATTGCAGACAGAAGCAAGATTGCTGGTGTAAGGACAGTCTCCAGCACAATGACTCCAGAAGACAAAACAATACGATGAAACACAACCCCCTCCAAAAAAACCCCAAACAAATCCAAACCAAAAATAAACTGAAATAACAACAACAAACCCCTAACCAACAAAACAAAATCAACAAAACTCCACACGTGGATGTAAAGAGATAAACAGGAAATCTGAAGATAGCAATTTATGCACACTAAAAATCAGGCTTATGCAGAGGTAGCAAAAGCTGAACCTGGTGACAGCTGCTCAATAAAGACTTTTTGGACACAGAGTCCAATATCATTCAACCTAGCAGTTTATTTGTTCTAACCATCTACTGGCTTTGTCTTTTAAAATTGTGTCATTTGGAGTCCCTTAAAATAGATAAAAGTTGTTCAACATACTGACAGAGAAAGCAGTGAGATTACTAGGTGGTTACTATAGACTCCTATCTACCTTGTCCAGGAAGATTTCCAGGAAAGCTATGAGGGCAAAGAAAATAATAAAACCACCCAAAAGCACAAACCAGAAAATATTCAGGACTAAGTAGCATATTAGTACGTAAGAAGGATTCAAGAGGGATCCGTTCTAATATGACAAAATATTTGAATTCATTACAAAAGAAAAAATGCCTTCAACACTGGTGATATCTAGGATAGCTTATAAAAATGTTGTGATGCAAAATCCAACGAGGAGGCTAACGTCAGTGATCTCAATTGCTTATGTAAGAGAGAACCATGAATCATAGAATAATGAATCATAGAACTATTTGGGTTTGAAGGGACATTAAAGATCATTTGGTTCCAACACCTCTGCCATAGGCAGGCACTGATGCTACCTACTAGATCAGGTTGTCCAGGGCCCCATCCAACCTGACCTAAAATAGAGACCAGATATTTCTTCATTATAGAATTCTGACAAAATTGCTACATGAACACATACTGAACTATGTTCAGTAATGCAGATAAACAGAAAATGCAGTAGCTGTATAATAAAAGGATCAAAACATGAGAGAAGTTGTGAATGAATTGTGAATGAAATAGCTAAATTTGGAAAGAAAAGTGACTTCAAGAAATTGAAGTTAATGAATTAAATAGCAGACAAAAAGTAGAGGGGATATATCAAAGTAACAAATTAACCTCCTATGTTTCTTTGTTAAGAAAACTTCTGATTTTTTTTTTCTTCAGACAAGGGCAATGCTTTATCTAAACTACTTTATCTGGACTTCAGTAGAGCAGTTGATATATTGCCAGGGGAGGTGTTATTAATTAAGATGAAGAAGATTGAGATTAATGTAAGGATAGATGAACCGTTCAGTCTGTACTGAAAAGGAAATGGCTGGTAAGGAATTATGCTATTAGAAGGGTTCCACAAGTCTTATATGTGGATTTGATTTTACTTTATATTTAGTTCATATTTTATTTAGCGCCCTGGGCACAAAAGAATTGAGAATATGCTGATGAAAAAACACTGGGATGTACCAATAAAAGAAAATACAAACAGGGTCAGCTAAAGGACAGCAATAATACAACTGTGTTAAAAGCCATATATGCAGAAAAAATCAGATACTTGGGAGCTAACAGTAAAACATTTTGTAGAAAGGTGAGAGCTCTTCAGACAAAAATATGGAAGGTGGAAGAGAATCTGGATATTAGTAGATCACAGAACACTGAAATCTTTGGTCCCGTAAATTTTTTACAGACACAAGAAAATATGGTTTTGTTCCCTTAGAAACACTGCTTTCTGGTCTGATCACCTCTGTTCAGGCAAGGTATTTTCAAAACTGGAAAGTACAGAGAAATTCCACTTCTGATGAATTGAGGAACTAAACTAGTTTATATTTAAAGATTAAAACATCTTGACCTAGCAAATTAAATACTGTAGATAGATATGTTTATACAGTACAAATAGAGACTTCTCTATATTCTAAGAATTGTATGTTTTTATTGCATATTTCTCTGTTGCATATTGCCTCATCAGTTTGCACAATCCCACAATCTCCTTCAGAATCCCATACCCATAGGATTGCACCTTCATCTGTTGCAAAGTGCAGATTTCCCTGCAGTTTCTTGATAGCCCATCAATTAGTGGGACTGACAAGGTTTGTTTCTGGTTATATTTTGTTTATGCTAACAGGTCAGGGTTTATGCCTCTGTGTGTTTCTTTCCCTTTCCTTATCTTTCCAATTTACAATATAATTTTTTGCACACCTTAATTTGTGCCACTGACCAGGTTTGTTTTTATCAAGACCTCCCTTATTATGTGTTGGCGGGATACCCTTAAAGGAGCAGACACTCTCCTAGCCCATACCCTACCCATTYTTTAAATCAGATTTAGCATTTCTAGGATTGGATTAATCCCATCTAGCTATAGTGACTACAGTGTAAATAACTACATTTGACCAAGGCTCATCTTTGTAGTTGATGTGGAGAAACCAGTAAATATTTATTGCAAATAGTCTCTTCCATTGCCARCATCTCCTTTGATCTGAACCGAGTTGTACTCACACATTCATACAGCTCAGATACAATTACAATTCAGCTGTCTACATTTAGATGGGATGCATCAACCTGTCATGAAGAATTGATAATATTAGTTTTTATATGCCGCAAAAGCGTCCTGCGCAGGGCCAGGAGCTGGACTCAATGATCCTGCTGGGTTCTTTCCAATTCAGCATGTTCTGTGATTCTATGATAACTCATCAGTTTTTACATTTGTTAAAAAATGAGGACAGAACCCTGAGTCTGTATATTTTAAGCAGTGCTTGTGCTCTTTTCCCATAGTTAACTTAAAGTCAATATACAAGAAACATTTTGACATAAACTCAATAACGTGCTTGATTGAATTGATAGAAACATGATTGTGTGTTTATGCTTAATCTGGACCACTCCAGTACTGCTGTGCTAGCAGGTAGATATTAGGTAATTTACAGGTTCATATTAATGATAGTGGACCTACCATACAGACAGAGACAGAATTTCATTCATCAGTTCTGATTGCTGTAATGTGTCTTCCCCAACTAGTTAAAAATCAGGTCCATAGGGTGGCATTGGTATCTCATTCCTTTCACACTTCTGTGTCAGTTCTTCTCATCTACAAATTGTGAAATTCAATGCTAAGATTAAATTGAATAGGGTTTGCAGGTATTTTCCATAGAATAATTCCATTCAAATGATTCTAGTAATCCAATTTATAATGTGGCTGCACAAAACCTTGAATCAAAACACATGAAAAGGAATTGTTGTATGCTAATGGAAAGAAAGGCCCCTGATGGAAATTTCTTCAGGTGGCTTTGTTGTTAAAGTGTTTTGGTTAACTGTGTCTCAGCTGACACCTCTTACAAAAGATTTAGGCTCTATTTTTCCTCTGTAGGAACTATCAATTCTCAAGATAGCTTAAGACTTCAGAAATTCAACAAAAGCTTTTGAGTAATTTCTGCTTGTGGCCTGATGCAGTTGTAGAAGTTGCTCACTTTAGACGGGTCAAGGGGCTAATTGTTTTCCTRTTAGAAATATGTTGATTTCTTGCCATTATTTTGCAATACATAAATATTGTCTATATATTTTAATTTTATATATAATTAAAATTTTATTACATACATATACATTGCAGTTCCCTATATTGTACTGTATTTTATTGCATTGTACTATACATATTTTTAAAAAATAGGATAAAACATCACTCTTCACATTGCGTTGATTAATCCATGATTATACATCTCAGACTGAATTATTTTCTCCGTAACAACTTTAGTTTCTAAGTTAGAGGAATTTCCCCTTCCTTTAATTTTCTTTACTTCCTCTGTAATTTTTGAAAGCTTATTTGATACCCACTCAAGCAAAAATGCGCAATAGTTTTGGCAGCCCTTTATTACTCCATTCTCCCTTCACTTATTTCTATATGCTTACCCTAATTAGCAGAATTATCCATGTGCGTGCACATTCACATGTTGCTCAAGGAAAAGTCTAGGTGGAAGCCACAAACCTATTTCATAGCAGAACTTCTGTTTGTCATTTGGGCTTTTCCTTTTATGATTTGTGTAATAAACTACACACAAGTATGTCAGTGGCTATTTTGTTTTTTCTTTTAATCGGCACTGAGCAACTTCTGTATTCCTGTTATTCTTAAGACATAAAAACAATCTAATAATATTTCATTAGAAGATGTTTTAAAATTATACGTAGAAGGTATTTTAAACTTTCTCCCCAAAGAAACATTTCCGTTCATGCTATGCATGTCAGCGAAATCCCACTGTGCAATCAGTCTTACTGAAATAAGTTAAAATGTCTGCATAATAAATGCTATATTGTAATTTTACAGCAACTCYCAAGGAAAACTAGGCTTAACTAAACACATGTTTCGAGAGCAGAACAAAGATATTATTATGACTCAGTTGTTCTGGATGGTTTACTGTGTGAGAGAGAAGCTGAAAGCAATGTTCATTCTCTCAGGATTCTCCCCTTACATTTGCTACCTTCTTGAAAACAGCAAAAAGAAAAAGCTTCACATGCTTCCATTACAGATCATGCTGTTACCCAAAGACAAAAGCTATCATATAAATAAAAGACTCAGTGTTCCRCAGTTCTTTGCAATATGAACTGAAGGAAATGGTAAGAAAACTGGAGGGCTGAGGAATGATTGATTTGCTTCTGGTTTACAGTAAATCCAGTCTATGGTATGAATGAAAAACTGAAAAGTTGCTGGTCATGATGTTCAAGAAGCCTGGAATGTGCCAACAGAAAAATAATGCATTAGTTACATTGTTCAGCTTGATGGCTGTATACTTATGCACATGTATGGCTTTGTACTTGCTTAATTATTTTGTCACCTAATTTTCCTCAGTATTACACAGAATTCCACTCAATTTTCTAAAGGTAGGCGACATTCTAAAAATTCATCRGAAGTCTGTGCATCTGTCACCCTCTAGGGACCTACCCTTTTGTGATGGAAGCTTAAGTAACAACCAGAAAAGCTGAGGATGCCATCACAGTGACCACAGACCACAAGATTTATTTTCTTTAATCCCTGTGGTGTTCACAAGCTAAATAGTTTTTGCATCTGAGTCTTCTGAGAAATCTTAGATGAAAAACCTTCTATGAGCATTTTTAATGCATTTAGTAATAATTGAACCCACTAYAAAGCAGAATAGCCATTATTAAATCTATTAAATTATACAGGCAAAGCAAAGATGTACTATCTAGAATAGTTTATATAATAGTACAGTGGTTAAAGAAATAGACCAGAATATGAACTATTTTTAGCTTTGTTCTTACTTCTGAATTGTTTTTTGACTGCTTTTGATACTCACATATTTTATTTGGTGGCATTTTAATTAAAAATGTGAAAGAAGTACACAAGTAAAGAGCTGTGTTCTAGGATTCCTTTTCCTTTTCCTTTTCCTTTTTTTTCCTTTTCCTTTTCCTTTTCCTTTTCCTTTTCCTTTTCCTTTTCCTTTTCCTTTTCCTTTTCCTTTTCCTTTTCCTTTTCCTTTTCCTTTTC